>CAJPEV010000296.1:0-144356 GCA_905338385.1 Darwinula stevensoni
ACAGCTTTACGAAATTCCCATCTCCCATGATGAGGTCATAGACACTCGGCTAACGATACTCTAAACACGCAAGAATCGCGGTCTAAAAAAGGATTTCCGATCTAGGAGGCAGCGGGTTTTTTTTTTTGCTGTTTGAAAGGTCCATGTACAGGCAGGTGACGACCTTGAAAAACCTTTTTGTTTTGAGATCGCATTCGGCTTTCATGATGCAAGGTTCTTTCCCCAACTTTGCCTTCAACTGCGGTAGCCTATATACCATTAACTTGTCGCAAACGAGCGATATTTTTGGTGCAGATAATGATCTCCAGTTATATCTGACACCGGGATTAACGAAAACGAGGGGCAGCCTTTTTCCCCTTTCCAGCCTGTCCTACGGATTTTGCACTTTCCAAATGCCCATCAGGTCAAATACCTTCATGGTATTTTCAATCGCTTCGAGAGATTCACAATTGGTGACTATTCAGTCAAAACAAATATCCATGCGCATAAGGGTAATTCAATTCTCTTAAAACTACTTCAATATTTTGAAGCAACAGATTACTTGACAATGGTTTGCGTAAAAATGACATAAAATGGACAAAAACTTTACATTCATTTTACGTAAAATTAACATAAACATGCTGTTTGGGGAGTGTCATGCCATATCAGACACTATAATCAGCGTAACATTTCTTGACTCCTAGGTCACTCCACATCAAATCGCCCAGAAGATGAGCTCAACCATCTTCGATTCTGACAAGTATCGCATGCATGTAGAGGAATTGATTATAAGAAAATAAATTGCAGAGGATTTTTATCTTGCTCCGATCTCGAGATATATCCATTCGAATCGATTGATACCATGTACGGCACCAAAAAAAATGCAGGTGACTTTTGAATCACCCTGTATATGGACCCAGGCGCCTTTAGTCTATCATGTGCTATCATGCGATCCTGAATCGACCATGAAGGTCAATATAATGGTGAGTGTTCGAGCCATAATGTTCGATAATTTCAAGTGCGGCATCACTGCCTCGCCCCAATCCACAGTGGGCAAGAATGGCGAAAACATGCGCAAAAATCAAACATCAGCGATATTATCTTATAATGAAAGGAAACTTTTGAATATTGCTTTCAGAACATGTTTAGCTAGATTCAAACGATTTTCAGGCTGAATTTTTAAAGACCCAAACAAGTTGTCAGGCCTCGCCGTAGCGGTGATCCTTGGGAGGGAGCGAGAATGCAAAAGTCTCAGATAAGTAGACATATTAATTTCGTTTATATCAGAAGAATCTGCAACAATCTGCAATAAACACTACTTGTTCGCTAGTGACGGTAAGTAAGCCCTACGCACTATCCTAGCTTGAAAACAGAATATTGCGGAATGACTCTGCTTAAACTTTTATTATTTTTTCAGGCAGAAAAATTAGAGGTTTTACTCAAGCTAAGGACTAACTTATTTTTCCTGCAAGTAATAGAAGGATCATAATAGTATCATAACTGTGGCAAGTTAGTAAGTTGATCATCATGATAGCATCCACTTTTCTTGATTTCATATATCCAATTTCAACTTAGCAGCAGCTTCAGTCATCTTGTCCTATGACTTCACTAAAACGTGACATCGACCATCAAAATGTACGCAGACATTTTCTCAACTAGAGCGCCATCTAGTGACGAAAATAAATATCACCGAAATAAGTCATTGCCTCTTTAATCGTTTTCCTTCAATTACGGTCATTATCTCTGACTTTCATTTCACGGACGAAAATGATTTTTGTGCATCGCTGGCCCACTATGCAATCGCATGAGCTAATGATGTTGATGGGCCTAAAATGTTCGTGCCCAGCGCCTTCGTCGCGGCCGAAATGGTTGCAGACAGTTCTTCGCAGACAAAGCGTTGCCTGCACTTTTGATCGTTCCACCTTTTCGCCGCCGAGACCGCACTCTTCTTTTCACGAGGGCATTACAAGTGCTGCGAGCAGATGCAGCTTTTTCCATATCTACGCGTGGGATCCTGAGAGTTTTGGGGGCTGCATGATTGTGGTCAGCTCTGGTAGTTGACATGGCCACTCCATTTCTTGTGTGCATCCTACTGTAACGGCTTCGCAGCTCACATCGCCTTGCTATCTTATTGAAACTTCGCCTTTCTACAGTATAAATATACTCTCCATAGTGAAGGTTTCCTTTACTTTTAGATGTCTTGAGGTATTTCACTGACATTACCCGATTCTATATGCACGTATATGAAAGCGAAACTGCTTACGATGTCTAGAATGGCTGCGATCCTTTGCCTCCCCTCCCTTCTGCAGCTGATCTTCATGAGGAACGCAAGAGCCCTATTCCTTCTACCATTTTCTTCGGCCTCCTTTCACCCCTCTCCCCCATGCGACTACTGTATATGCCTGCGAAGAAAGAGTGCAACGACCAAAAGTGCATGTGACGTGTTGTACACGAGGAAACTGTCCACGACCATTTTAGCCGCTACGAAAACGCTGGAAACCAAAAATTTCCACCATCATCAAGGGATTTGGCAGATTTGTGATGAGACGTAATAAGTTTCGTAGGTGCACTTTACTCTATCTGAAAAGAGTATGGAGTGATTCCTGCCACCATGGACCTCTATTGCTTGAGGAAAATTCACATTATCGTCATGAGGACATCCAATAAACACAGGGCATTGGGTTGGGGAATGTGAGTGGAATCATCCTCCTCCAGTAAATTTGAGGAAATAATACAATCCTCGTTAAGCAATTCACCGACAACTTGAAACCAAAAAATAAAGACCGAATAAAGTTGTCGGATTTACTTTCAAACATTTTGCAAGGGTTTAATTGTGCCATGTCTATGAGACCATTACTGGCGATACATAAATGGAAATACGATGTAGGAATTCATCACAGAGACGAAGCAACAATTGAGAGCGTGGCTTATTCTTATGGCGTTCTCTATCCAATAAGTCCTCATTTCTGCAATATACGGGTTGTCCCACAACCTGGCTAGTTATTTTGAGGAAAGGTTAGGTCAGTGCTGTACCAACAACTGATTTAGGTACCCGTTCGGTTCTTAAAAAAGAACAACGAATGGGGATGCAGAAAATGAAATATTGGGTCGATCGGAAAGTTCTGGCCGTTTCGAGAACATTCCATACAACCGAGTTTAAAAAAAAAAAGTTGATTAAACGAAGTAGTCGCCATCTCAGTCAATCACCTTCTACCAACGATCAGGCAGACTCCTGATTCCATCCCTGTAGAACTAAGCTGGCTGTGAGTCGAAAAATTCCGTCAGCCAGTTTTCGACCTCGGCGTCATCGTTGAACCTTTTCTGGCGAAGATGTTCATCCAAAGCGCGGAAGAGATGGTCGTCGGTTGGTGCCAAATCTGGGCTCTACGGAGGGTGAGGCAGAACCTCCCAGCCCAGATCCAGCAGTTTCTGCCGTGTGACCTTCGCGACATGCGGTCTTGCGTTTTCGTGCAGGAATCGAACACGACGGTGCCCTGGCCTCACCGTGCGGAGTCTGTCGACGAGCTTCTGCAGCCGATCGCTGAAGTAGGCAGCGGTGATGCTGGTATCGGGTGGGAGCAGCTCGAAGTCCATCACGCCTTGCACGTCCCACCAAACGCACAACATGACTTTCGGGGGTGCAGGTCACCTTTCGGCTCCGGCTCTGGCTGGGCATCGGCATCGACCCACTGGCGCCTGCATCGGTAGTTGAAGTACAGCATCCACTTTTCGTCTCCAGTGACTACGGAATCCAGCCAGTCGTTTGTGCGCTTGTACGACAGCAGCGAAGTGCACACGTCAGCACGACGTTCGCGGTCGCGGTCGGTCAGATCGTGGAGTACCCACTGACCCGACTTGCTCTTCTTGCTAATTCCAGGTGCGTCACGCTCGTGGACTGGGAGCAGCAAAGCGCTGTCGCTAAGTCGCGGGTACTTTGCCTCGGATCGGCTTCCACTGTGTGCTGCAACTGCTCGTCGTCGATTTCGGATGGGCGGCCTGACCTGGGCTCATCCTCGAGGCTGTAATTTCCAGACCGGAAACGATCGAACCATCGTCGCGCTGTCCTTTCCTAAACTGCACCTTGGTCAAACGCGGCGCAGATGCGGCCACTCGATTCGGCTGCTGTGATGCCAGATAGGAAGTCGTAAAGAAGGTACTGACGTTGGGCGGTCTTGTCAAAGTCGATTTTGGAAGTCATGGTTATAGGCTTTGAACGACTAAGCAACTGCTGCGCAATCACGCCCACACACCCTTTAGATATTGCTACTGTGGAAGGTTCGAGAAAGTTCCAGAAATGATTTTTCTAGAAAATTCTCGAAACGGCTAGAACTTTCCGATCGACCCAATAGAAGAAAATACGACCAATAGCAGCTCGGCGGCACTCCAGCACTACCTAGAAAGTTCTGTGTTGTGCCGGGACCAATGAGAAGCCAGTGCAAGCCTGATGAAACCCTCAATGCGTATTGCACGTGCTCCTCCCCTCTTAAAGCTCGATCGAGTGCGACTCATGTTCAGTTGCGTCATAGATTCTGCCTTGGGTCAGTGTGGTGGCGGATCGCACAAGTAGGCCTTTTAGTGTATTCAATATCAGATGAGTAACAGTTAAGCTTCGCCTAGCCTACAAGCCTTGGCGAAGGCTGCAAAGCTGTCCGAAGACGGGACCAGGCCTTAGCTAAGGCCAACACCACTATTTTTAAAAAATACCATTTCTGCATTAGTAGTAGTGGTTATTGCTGGCCCTTATTCTTCAAAATAGGTTGACTTCAAGTTTTAAAATTAGCAGTAAAAGTTATATTTGGCACAAATGTTGACACAAATGAACTTGTTCTGAGTCTGATTAATAATATCTATTTGTGCAACAATTTTCATTGTGATCAGGTTAATATTATTTTAGTTATCTTCAGACAAAGTGCAATGCACAGACAGGCTGGATGGAACTACCAGTAGTCTCTTACCTTTGAGGAACAGGGACCCTCTAAAAAGTTGGCTAAAACTATTGCCTAACATTTAACAGTCTCACCATATAATTAGGCTATCTGTATTACTTCAGGTTTTCTTTTCTTTTTCAAACAGGTGCTGCATCAATAAAGACGAGTGCAATTTAGGATATTTTCATGATGATACGCAGCAGGTGCTTGTTACTTGCACAAGGTTTTCTCAAGACTACCTACCAATTGCCAGCCAAAGGGCACCAGCGGTTCTTCACTAGAAGAGGATGGGACCCATTCCATGATTTCCGAAGCATCTTGCAAAATGTGGAGCGTCAGATGAATGAATTTGATCGGGATATGCGTGGCTGGATTAACAGAAATGGCTTCCCCCCTTTTGCACAACTTCTTCCAAGCATGTCCCGTTCTGTACCCATTGAATCTGATGGTTCTGGGGACAAGTACCGAATCAGCATTGACATGGAAGGATATAAGCCTGAGAACATCAAGGTTGGTGACATTATCTATGCTTCCCTCCTGACAAATCCTGATGCCAGTCCCCTCCTTGATAGCCACAAGAAGAAATTCATAGTTTGGATGAAAGTTGAAAGCTTTAGGCATATTCCAAGTAGAATTAACTAGCAATTCAGCAATCCATCCAAAGGGCTGCCTCCTTTGAGTCAGGTTTGTTGGTGGTACACTATATGTAGAAAAGTTACTTGTTTACCCATGGGGACCAGAACCTGAAGAAATGCTCATGTGAAAACCTGTTGGAAGTGTCTCATTTGGTTTGTAAGGTTTATCTCAACTTGACAGGAATAAGGGTCTTTAAGGTTGCAATACCTATTTGGCTTTTTTTGCTTTTTTTTTGTTGCTTTTTGTAAATTCCAGCCTGGGGCTCCCTACCCACTAATTGCTAGTCACTGAGAATAAATTCATCCAAGCCAAGTAGAGCTCTTTCTTGTTTGCCAGAGCTTGTAAAAATTGTCATGCATATACTATAGATTTTGGAGGCAACAGAACTGATTGCAGGACATATTACATTAATAGATCCATGCTTGGGATGGCCATTAAGAGTGTATTCTCCTAGTGCACTCAATTTCTAAACTATAACTTTCTTGAAATAACCAGAAGAGTATGAAATAATTTTACCACGCTGTATTCTTGATATGTGATTGAGGACAGGAAAGATTTTAAGAAACATTCTTCCTCTTATAAAGAAAAAAAGAAGCAGGATCAAGGAGGTAATCTTATATTCATGGACTTGGCAGATGAACTCAGTAGTAATGAAATCAGTTAAACTTTCTAGATTGGTACATGAGGGTGGATGGTTTTTAACCAATGACTAAAAATAATTCAATATTATCAAAGTTCTGCATTATAAAGAACAGTATTATTTTTTCAATTGTTGAACTTACAAGGTAATGCTGGATGTAATAATTCTCAATGCTAATTCTTGATTTTTTTATTCGCTACCAAGTTTTTCACAAAGATTCCTACCTCAAAACATCCCATTTTTTGCATGTTAGCAATATAAGGAAACATTAGTACATGTCCTTTCTATTTTATAAGCATTAGCTAACTATTATATGACTGCTTACATTATAACTCACCTTCAGTTGTAATGACACTGTTGTCAAAAGGTAGCAAAGGGTTGGGAATGGTAACATTGTATGCCAGACAAAAATAAGTTTTTAGGATAGTGGCATGCATTGCATAAATTAACCAGTATAAAAAATTGCTAAAAAGTTACTTTGAGAAATATACATTGAAACCTCACCAACTCCATTGTCTTTCATTGGGCAATCACAGTGACATTAATATGCTTATGTGTGATTCAACACTGGTTTGCCCATGTCATTTCAGTTGCATGACAAAAGAAGAATATGAATTGGCACATGTATAAAACATGCTCAGCAAACTTCACTAATATGTTGGACGTTTCTGTAGAAGAAACTATAGGAAGTAAGTCATATAGTGGATTGGGAAAAAAAAAATGCCAGTAGAAATTTGCAAAAAAAAGGGAGATCTAGGTATAGTATTGGTGCTGTGCAGTATTTACTGTTGCTGCTGATATTCTAATTATGAATAATAATGCACATCACTTCAATACTTGCAATCACAAATGATGCTCATCACCCTCAAGTGAAAAGAAAGGAGCACTTGGAAAAAGGGGAGGGGATCCATTATACTACTTTACAAAGTCACAATCTATGGATAAACAGGCTGTTCAATATATGTGTTTATATGTTCAATACTCAAGCATGCACTATGAAGCACGTTTTTGGACAAAGCCTGCAACATTGTTGGTGGGATATTGGAAATTATGTTCCTGATGTTGGCTTGCAAATTGTCTAGACTCTATAGAGTGTGAGGATTGTTCATGTACACAATGTCTTTGATATAGCCCCCACAGGAAATATCCCAGTGATGTCAAATTTGGTTAGTGCAGAGGCCATAATCCCTTAAAAATTCCCTTTGTCTAGTCATTGCAAACTGCTATCCTTGTATAATAAAATTTTCCCACAGCTGCCAGCAATCTTGGAAGAGCATGCGTTGCTGCTTGGACTCCATGCTCACCTGATTTGACCTCACTGAACTACTTCCTGTGAGGCTACATCAAAGACAACATGTCCATGACACTCTAGATGATTTGTAAGCCAACATGAGCAACATAATTTCTAGCATCCCACCAACAATGTTGCAGGCTTCATTGTTAATGTTTGTGCATTGAATATGGTGGTGGTCAATTCCAGCATCTGCTGTTATCCTGACTTTGCATTGCTAACTACATTGCAACCAAATCTCATGCATCTCAGATTTGTTCTTTCTCAGTAAGATACATTTGTTTGGGCTTATGATTAAAACAAACAGCATTTAGTTGACTTGCTGGAACCCAACCCAAGATTAGGGAAGAAGAATGACTCTAGAACATCCCCAAAATTCAACTTCATTTGAGGCCTACAAAGGAGTCTGTGCAAGCATAATGGCAGTCCAACACAAAGTGGTACCATTGGTATTGATACAACCTGTACATCCTTGAGAAGATTGAATATAAATAATCCAGCATTTTCAGTCAATGAGGACCCCCAGACCTACTCTATTAAAATCAAAAACTGGTCTAAATATAATGCAGCATTATAGAAAGTGCATGGTTTGAACATTGCTTCTCTAATAATTACCTATTTTTCTGAAAATAACAGTAATATTTGATAGTATTCAATTCAAAAATCCATGCTGAATCTTTAGCCTACCGAAAAAACCTAACACCCATTTAAGAACACAAGCATTAGTGCAGGGAAAGGGCATATGTTACACTGATTCATGAGGTAATCCAGCAACATGAGTTAGTACAGCAGCAAAGGATGCCTTTTAAACAGAACTAGGTCATTTGTCAGTTTGGAAAAACTGCCTCAGATCATTGGTTCTCAACAATGCTATTGAGGAATTTTCTTTATTAATTCTGCCATCCTCAGTTCTGAAGGGAGGTCACTTTTTATTGTGCCAACCTACCCTGTCAACAGCTTTCCTGGTGGCCTCCACCAAGGTGAGACCCATCAAGTCTTACATTGTCTACCCAGTATCTCCTAGTTCGTCCTTTGCCCCATCTTCTGGGAAAAACCTTTTGCAGAACAATCTCTATCATTTTATTTGTTTGCCTGCTGGGAGTTAGCAAAATATTTGAGCTTTCTGGTTTTGACATGTGGTAATATGCTTCTCTTAAGAGTTTTAGCACCCAGTAGTTGATCTTTCAATCCTCCCATGATATCCTGAGAATTTGCCTGGAGCACCACATCTCAAAACTCTATTATCTTCTAATGTCCTCTGCCTACAAAGCCCATGCCACACAGCCATAAGGAAGGACTAGCAGTCTAGAAATACTACCTTATCATACATTGCCATGGCATTTCTTCACAAAATCACTCAATCATTTCATAAGCAAACGGACACAAATGATGCTGAAAAGTACAGAAAACTCCTCCATCCCCTTCAGTTGAGCCTTTATTAAGTATTCTGTGTAGAATCATTAGGACATGGACACTTTTGAATTTATTGCATTATTTTTATTTATGATTGAATTTCTATCCCAAAATTTTAAATTTACTTAACACATTCACTGCCAGGGATTCAAATGAATGAAAAATGTATGAAAACATACCTCAAGTAATGTTTAAGGGTGTGGTATCTTGTATGCAACCCTTGTAGGTTAGGAGATACAGTTGGCTCATTATAATGAAGTTGTTGAAGCCGCCAGAATTATTTCATTGTATCTGGAGAGAGTCGTAAGTCTCCAATTAGAGATCTGAATCCCGTTATGCCTAGGTATATATGATTATTATTCCGTCGGTGTACTTTAGGGGTTCTACGACTTTTAAGGGTTTGATGGACGACAGTATTTTAAAACCTTCGCTGCCACATATCTGCTGGTGGGGCACGTGGCATTGCAGTTAAAGCGTCAGATATTGCATTGAGAGCTAACGTCTCCACTCTTACAACTTAAGTTGCTTCCTGCAACATTGCCATTGGTTGTGTTCCAAAATCAATTTTGCAGCGAAAGGGTTAAATGCATAAATGCTTCTGCTGTGCAAAGCACATGGACCTCCTGAAGCCTTGTAAAATGAAACTCGCATAGGATCAATTGTCCAAGGGAGCTGACAAAAAGCTGCTGAGCACGAGCAGTGAAGTGCTTCGTTCACTTGCTTCTTCCATTTTCACATCTTCTGCCACGCACACATTCACATTCCCTATCACGCACATTCTGCATGTGCCAAATCCTTGGTTCTCGTAGGCTGTGCCTGAGGTGGAGGGCTGAATAGATAGATATGGAATGGCCCTTCTGCATTTCCATCAAGACTTATTAGTAGGTATAAATGGCATGCTTTTTCAGTTATTTTCATTTTTATAATGAATTGATTCCATATGCCTTGCTTTTAGAACTGTAATAGCAATTTACCCTATTTTGAATGAAAAACAGGAACAAGAGGCCTATTGAAATTACAAACTTCTCAGAAATTAGGGTAACCCATCACAAAGACATGCTTACACTTCATATTGCATTTCCTTGTATGTTGTTACAGGTGAGCCTTAAGGACAGGATGCTTACAATCAATGCAAAAGTGGATACCAGGGGAGCAGATGGAAGCCAGCTCTCTACAGAAGTGACTAGACAATATGTTCTTCCTGAGAATGTAGATGTGGATGGGCTTAGGTCTCATTTGGACTCTGATTCCATACTCAGAATTGAGGCTCCTCAGACTCCTTCAGAACAGTCTCAGGAGATCCCTGTTACACGTGAAGTAGGAGAGAAAAAGTAGTTCAGCAGAATGGTTGTGATACGATTGTGTAGCCCATGATGTGCTTTGATCATCCTCTTATTGGATTTTCTTTTTTTTTTTGGCTGCCCCTTTCTGAAATCCTTTTTGTTCAATATAAGTCTGTGATGTTTATATCATGTACAGGTTTCATGATGTTAAAAAAAAATAAAAATCTGGAATTCTGGAAATAAGACTTCCTGTATTATATAATCACAATTTCAAAGGTATGAGAACAATCTCCTTTCACAGTATTAAAAGTAGAAGAGTGATTTTTTTGGGCAGAACAATGAGGGCAGGTCTATGGAATGGAGCCTGTGTTGTGCGAGATCCCAGCTGGTGGATACTGGGGCTTGTCTTCCAATTTGTCATAATCCAGGATGAACTCCTTTGGGACCTTCCTCCAACTCTGGTAGTCAAAGAAATAGTACATGCCTCTCTCATAGGTCGATGTCTTTTCCACAGGTACCATGCCTGGTGCCCTTGTGATCCACACTCTCTCCTCCTTGTGGTACCTCCATTCTCTTGTGTACCTAAAATATGAGTTTCAGAAGAAAACATCCTGAGATCAAGGAAAATATATGGATGTTCTGTATTGAATGGGAAAAGTTGACAAAGAAGGAATGAATAAATATGACAGAACAGAATGAACGCACAGTTCATGGGCAGCTGCCAACTGTAGGTAGTCCCCGACGTACATATAGAAGATGTAGAAAAGCAGATCTTCTCCATACCTGTTCAACTTGATCTGAGCCAGGCCAGTCCTGACCCCCCCCCAAAAAAAGAAGTGAATCACCACATAGATTTCCAAATTGCCATAGCTAGGTTCATGGTTGCTTACCTTATATGAGAGTTGGTTAGGTATTCCTGAGGAACACTACATTCCAAATCTTGAGGTCTGCATGGTGCATCTGCCCATGGGCCTCCAAATGCAGGATAGATGGGCTCAGGCGAGTTCAGGTTCAAACCTATTTACAGTGCATGAAAACAGCTGTTTTGAAAAGCAAAATGATGTTTTCATAACCTGTATGAACAGTAGATATCAAGAAGGCAGGATATCAGCTTCCAAATAAAATGAGAGAAATGAGTATGAAACAAGGCCTTGAAAAAGAATTATTCCCTGTGAGAGTTTACCTAATGTGGTGAGGTCAGATCCCAGGGAAAGTGACACCAAGTTTGGATCAGTCTCTGTTGTCCTGATCACAGAGAGGAGACCCACCATTCCAAATTGGTCTACCAACATTCCATTGGGGATGTTTGTCACTCGACCTGCAGAGAGACAGGAATTTCATTTCAATCTATTCCTTACACCTTGATATCCTGAAAATTTGAAGCCAGTATGAATGTGAAGATTCACAAATGTTTTGAAAACTGCCTTGGAAATGGGATACAAACAAGAGATAATAATGAATATAACCCTCCCCTTCTTCATCAGACCACTAGATCTATCAATCTAGCAAGGGAGCCAAGGAACTACCACTAAAAGATTTGGCACATTTAAAGGCTACATAGGATGTTGCCAATGATTTAAACAGGCAAACTGTAAGTTTAGATTAGGGCTGCACTGATATGTCAGCAACTGCTGATGTAAATACATCACCACTCCAAAAAAAGAAAAAAAATGATGATGCATAGTGTGATTGTGGTCAGACACTGGACACCCTCATTTCTTTTCCAAGAAAATAAATCTGTTTCTGGCCTCTTTCATGCAATATGATGTATTACATGGCATGATAACATATCTCTCCCTCATTGAGACCTGGATCCAATTAAGGAATCAGGCATGTCACCAAACTTGTCTTCTTTGAGAAAAGGCAAGCTTCATAAAGTTTATAGTGTCTTCCAAGAAACAAAAATCTTTGTATTGCTAAAGCAGACATCTCTCCCTGCAGGTGATAATCAAATGCTAGCACACAACATCCTACTGGAGTTCCTCGCTCTTTCTCAGTATGCAGATCTGGGGCCAAGAGTTTGTACCTTCTGGCCAAGAAAGGTTTATTTCTATAATAATTAAAATAAAAAAAACTATATTTACAAAGATGTGATTCATCTATTCTTTTGAATGGTGACAAAATGGGCATCCTACCCCACTTCAGTTTTATATTTCCAATGTAATATACATGCTACCCCTTCCAAGAAAAGCAAACAATTCCAGTGTCATAAAATTGTTAAGAGCTGGTGGTTCGAATATAGAATTGAATAATAAATAATTGGTTTCCAATCCAATCCATGGATTTGCCACATCTGGCACCTGCCAGTGTAGCTGAGATTAAACTGGCCATCAATACAATCCCAGTTTAAAACAAATGAACTTGTTCCATTGGTGGAACTTGCCACAGAGTGTCCATAAAGTGACTAACCATGGGCAACTTTTTTTCCATACTAAATTTGGGGAAACCCCTATTTTTATTTGTGTAACCTATTTATCAATGCACCTCAGAATGGTGTCACATCTTTCATTCTTCCACTCTGATGTGACTAAGTTAACTTTCCAGACCTTTGTCTCAATTGCAGATTCTGAAATTTGAAGTATAGCACGCCAAAATGAGTGAGAAAAAGGCATTTTTTGCAAAGACAAGGTCACATATATAAACAAATCTTGTGCTGTGTAACAGACAAGTCATGGAATTCTCACAGGTGTTGGTAACAATGCAATTGCCAGGGCTCAGAAATGTCAGAAAATTGGCAGTTGACACATTGAACCATTTTGTCAAGTAAACTTTTTATTATTATTTTGAATTCCCAAAATACTTCATTATTCAATTAATACCATGATGATTACAAGAAGTTTGAGCAAATGGGTCAAAGGGGAAAAATTTCTTAAAATTTTAGTCTCTATTTCTTTCCCATTAACATAAATGAAAAAAAAATCCAAAACACATCTGTGAAACTAATTTTTGGCCATGCCAATGTAATAGTTGGAAAAACCTGACTATTCCAAGGTTGGTATGTTTTCAGTATAAAAGCATGAAAAAGAAAAAGGCTACTTCAGTGTCAATAGTAAAAAATTTGCCCATAAATAACCACTTTGTGGACACCCTGTACTAAATTCAGTTCTACATAGCCCTCCTAGAATTGGTCATATAGTTGGCTGACAGTAAATATAAGAATTTAGGATCTAAAAACCTTCTATCAACATTTAAACACCTAAAAACAGCTGGAAATTTTCTTATTCATTTGCCCTTTGTTTGGCCAACTTATAATTAAAACCATTCCACACTACCATTGACATTCATAGCCCTTCACTTAAATTTTAGAAACACTTTTTTTTTAATGAGTCAGTTCTTTTCAACTTACTCAAGCACAAATTAAGCTTGATAGTTTTTTGTTTGCATTCATTTTGTATGGCAAAAAGAGCTCAGATTCATTATAAAATCTGAGCTACCTACTTACTAGTAAGCAGTAAGGCAAGGTGCCTAGTAATCACGTGCCTTCTTTATTTTTCCGTCTACCTCTCTACTTTTTCAGACTTGTCTATAGTGAACATCATTGTGCCTTTCCTTTTTTTTAAGGTAAACCTCATGCTCTATCCTTTGTTTCCTTCAGAGGTTATAGATTAGCCTTGTTTTGTCAGCCCCATCAATTTTAGCAAATTAGTTTCATATCTTGGCTGATGCATGAAAATCTGCAGGTTCAAGATTCATGGTGTTCTTTGAAACAACTATGGTCTAATCACTTAGTCTTTGTGGTAAACAGTTTCATCAGTCAAGAACAAAAGATTTATAGATTCACAATTCAGGGTTTTGAAAAGGGAAACTTATTGACCTCTTTTACTGATACATCAATTTGGCCAATGCCTCTTTGGATGATTATTTAGTAGTCAGCAGTATCAGCTTGCATTGGAAAAATTTGGCAAATATATTGATTAATTTTTCCTCATTAAACAGAAAAATGAGAATGACAACTACCACCTTGATTATCCTTCATCAAAAGTTATTGGTCCTATTAATCAAAAAGTAGCCATGAACCAGAGTACATATTGAGAAATTAGGTTTGCATGCATGCATGTCAAAGTATTGTTTATCAGCTATTTGTGGCCTGGGCTAGTTGGTGTATGTTAAGTCCAGGCACACCAACATCAATGCACTATCACTGTCTGCAGTTTTCATGTCCATAAGAGGAGCCTTATGGTTTTGCTTTCCATCGGTCTTTTACCTGTCTTACTTCTTACAATGCTTTCACAATGCAGAAGACATGGGATGCTGTTCTGACTGATTTCACCTGATCACACAGGCTCTTGCCAGTTGCTGTATAATGTATACCAGGTAAAAATAAAAAAAGGTATCACTATTGGCATAGGTTGATACAGGTTGAACTGGTGCATTGCTTTGGGCAATAAATAAACAACTAATAGATACTGGCTTCTACCAAAAAGTGTATCAGTACATACCATTTACCAACTCTTAGCTGGTGCCTGGATTGGCTGCTAATTTCCATTAATAGGTTATAATCTGATGCAACCTAATTTTAAAAATCTAAGGAAATGCAGACTTCCAAAAAATGACACAAGCTTTTTCATCAGCCTAAAAAATCTGCAGCTAGGACACCCAAGTGAGACTCAGTGAAGAAGCAAAAGTTCACATATGAATGTTTGTTTTTGACATTAAAAAAATTTAACTGATTTATGTGGCATGAAAGCTTAAACTAAAACAGCATCATGTGGGAATTGGTTCTCAGCAGCATCCTGGATAAAAGCTAGTTGCAGGCCTAATATTGTATGAAATAATTTGTTAGGTCATCTCCTGCCCCCAACCCCTTCCTCCAATATTCCCCATGTTTGTTTTGTCAACCCTCTCCTGGATGAATTAGGTCTAGACTTGTACATCCAATCCTATATTTGCCATGAGATCCTGTTCTTGGAAAAGAGGGAGCAAGATCGCCATCCCTCTAATGACAGAAGTTTGTAAAATACATTGCATCCTTATGACACCCTATGCTGCATGGTAACTATCCCACTTCTTTAAAGTTTTTACTCATAGGCCATCAAGCTACATGAGTGGTCACTTGAGTTGTGCCTTGGAAAGCTGACATACAGGATGTACATATGCAAGTATCCTATGGCTTAAGAAATTATCCTAGTCAAGAATTCTGACTGCTGCTATTGGTGCTTCAAAAAACTCAGATATAGGACTCTGTGAGATGGCAGTGTACATGGGGTGAACAGGGTAGTTCTGTGGGTGCATGATATGAGAGTTTGCTCAGAATGGGAATATGAGAAAAGGCTCAGACTGCAAATGAAAGCAGGCAGCCTCAATCTTAACATACATTTCTATACTCAGCAGCATTCCAACATCCTGCTCTCCAGACCATGGAGAAGATGACAAAATCTAGCAATACAACCAAGTCAGTCTGTCCACTGGTGAATGGCAAGGTAAGGGGGGGTTGACATTATTTAAATGAGAAATACCAAGGTGCAGGTGATTGGCATAAACAAGATCTAAATAATAAATCAACTTTTCCAGAAAATTTTCAGGGAAAAACTCTGAGAAAATTTTAAAAGGCAATAATCATAATGGAATATGGAGCTTTCCTGTAGAGCAGTCACAGCAAGTGATGGTAGCACATCACATGTAGTAAAGGTTGATCCTTTAATTGGACCATCTGCTGGTTACCTACATTTAATCTACTTTCAGGGTTTCCTTCAGGAAGTTCTTAAATCAAGAAAGCCAGTACTAGAAGCATATTCTGCTGGGAAGGTGGAGGGTATGGCATTGGTAGGGATTCTCTTTGCTTGTCCCTCACCTCACTCATTCCTGCAGCAACAGTGAGTGAGGGGAAAGAGAAGCTTACACGTGTACCAATGCAGGTTTTTCCCGAATCAACTAATGCTGATAATTCAGCTTATCACCCATAAAGAATTGGCAAAACCAATACATCAACTCTGAAGTGACAGATCCTTTTCTTATTACTCATAGCAAAAGGGTGAGATATTGTGAGGACTTTTACAAGTTCAATAACATGACAAGGTTTATCAGTGTTGCATAGCAGTAAAGGTTTTTAGTATTGCAAAGAGGAAATGCATGGAAATGGAAAATAAAGTGAGCAATGGAATACTACATTTTTAAACACAAAATACTCTATATAGGGTAGGAGATACAGATTCCGACCCCCTTAAGCCCAAAACCTGCCCCTCACATATGTTTTGACTTTTTTTGGGATCTATGTCATTCAAGAAGAAAATGCACACATTATCCATTCACATTTTGAGACCAGACATTGGTCTAATTGTGTTGGAAGAGGCTACTTGGATTTCTTATAACAGTGAATTATGCAATGTGGGGGAAGACTTTATAGCAGGATCGGGATTTGTCTCGACTATCCTATGATCAGTATCCAGGATGTATGCACTAATAGATTCAACTGATGCATTGCAATATTCTACTATGTCAGCCATTGTAGATACAACAATTGAAATAGTGTGACCCAGCAGTGCTGAAATGAGATGAGAATTATTTTGGTGTATAAGTGCATGCATTCAAATCAATCCAGAAGTCACACTGCCTCTTTAAATTTGGCTTAGCTCATTCATGGCCTGAGCATAAGGAAACTCTTAATCTTTTATTGGTAACTAACCTTCAGGGGTGCTCTGAATGCCTCGTTTGGAAGTAACAGAAGAAGACTTCTCTGCCCCAGGTGCTCGCTGATGACTTGCCAAGTTGCTGTCACTGGATACACTACCACCCACACTTTCACTGGCTCCCATCGCCTTCCCTGTACTTTCACTGTTAGTCTGACCCAGTGCATCTTGCTCCTGTGCTCCAGGCAGAGCAGGGAAGTCCTCATTGCTCATTGTGAATTCTGTTGGTTCAGAATTTGGTTGCTTGACCATGCCAACTAAGGATAGAAAGCAACATATATAGTAGACTCCATGATGCATAAAAAATATCAAGGTAATGAAACACTAAGCATTCGTGGCTACCACTTAGGAACATATAGCTTTATTAAACCTTAATTTAAGATTTAAAATTAACTTTCAAGGGCACTCAACTGCTGTGTAACTCTATCATTGACAGACCACTCATATTCATATCCTGACCATTCCTATTATGTGGCATATGTAGCAACAATGGCCAAATGTCAGTAGGCTTTGACTTGTATCATCAGCTGCTGATAGCATTAAGTCTTGGAGCAGTCATCCATGGCATTAAACATGGTTTTAGACTTTGAAAGGAATTCAATAGATAAGACAGTAATTAAGAATGAAGTACTTGAAAGCTTCCTACATAGCAAAAACCAACAAAATTCAATAATTGTGACTGAATTCTTCCTCATGGCTTAGCCAAGTAGAACAACTTCAGAAAAAATGAAACTGCTGTTTCATATGTGGGGCATAAAACAATACTTAAAAACAGTGATGAGCAACCTTTGTTTGACTGTGGGCTGCAAGTGAACCTTTTAGGTTCCTGGCGGGCTGCATGTATTTTTTTAAATAATGAATTACAGGCTTTATGCCTGCAGAGTACCAAAATAATCCTAAGCCAGGCTTTGTAAACCAGGTAGTAAAATAGTTGATGCTAATGATATGCAAAGAACTCATTTTTAACATTTTTTCATATTTTTACTGGGCAAAATACCAAGCAAGCCGCTTGTTCCGAGAGCAGTGATACACTGACCCAAAAGAGAGCGAGGGGATATTTGCAGTGGAAATATAGCATTTATGTTATATTTCTTGCTTTGGTATCTCTTGCAGAGAGCAACAGAACCCTTGAGCACATGTGTGCTCTACTCCAGGTGGAAGACAAGAGGAGAAAAAAATTCAGTTGGCAAAGCCCAGTGGGCCGCACACCAGGACCTCGTGGGCCACATGTGGCCCGCAGGCCGTGGGTTGCTCATCACTGCTTTAAAACTTTGCATGTAGGGGGTGGTACCAGACTAAGCATATCCTGAATTTGGTATCATATTCAATCCAGTGGGGAAAGAACAGAATATTAATTTTAAAAAAAAAAATTATATTCAACATGGACTGAAAAAATAAAATATTGATCATTGCCATTCATACCATAAGGTGCTCTGCCTGCCATGGGGTTAGGCTGCATTGAGGCAGAGTCTCCATGCCCTCTATTAGACAGAGAAGGAAACTCAGATAGGTCCAACGTTGGTGGGGTCGTCCCATTATCACCTGCACCAGAGAATGAGGATTGCAGGCCAGATATGGCATTATGCGAACTGGGGTTTCGATGCAATGGAGACAGGCCAAAGTGCGCCAGAGATGACAGAGAACTGGACCTACAATGGTTCACCCTGCCTTCATCACCATCTGTAAGTTGTTGTGAATCGGTGTATATTGCAGACTTACTTACCCAAGGTTTAATGACCTCCCTAGTTCTGAGGTGGAACTCCCTGAACTCCTTGCATTCAGGAGGTTTCCTCTATTACCAAGTGTTAAGAGACCTCGACTTGGAGATGGCTGCTGAGGCTGTGGCTGTCCAAGGACATTACTGCTCAAGCTGGAGTGGCTGAAAGCACTTGAGGTTGGAGTGGTGGAGCCAAAGCCCCTTGAAGACAAGGGGCCTGTACTGGCACTCAAGCCTCTTGATGCTGATTGCTGCAAAATGCTTCCCATTCCTGCAGGAATAAATATATCCATCCATACAGATTATCTTCACAGACTGACATCTGTGGCCTTCAGAATTCAAATCAAACAAACCAAGAGAGGTTCCTATTGATGACTGTCGATTGTATAATGAAGACACAAACTGACTAGGACTGCTTGAACTTGAGCTCAATGAATCTGAAGAAAAGAAGCTGGATGCAGAGGTGGAGTTGAGATTGTATGAGATTTCTGAAGCCAGATTGCAATCCAAATCCAATTCATCCACATTTGATTCTCCAAGGACTCCTGCCCTCAAAGGAGGCCTCTGCCTCATGCCACGAATCCCTTGCAGGTTGTAATCCAGGGTGCTGGAGGTTTTAGGCGCTTTGCATTATACCACAGCCTTATTCAGGCTCCACATTGGTTCAAGTCTTGTCAGGCTGATAAGGCCCAATTCAGGCATCTGAAGTTCCAAAGGAGAACTTTCACACTTAGAATGCTCTAGCTAAAGCTAAGGCCTAAGTGCACCTGCTTAAATGACATTGGCCTGGCCTATCCTAGGTATCCAAGAGAGATCACTAGCTCACTCATGTTAAGACATGGTAACAGCTTCGGCAAAGCTAAGCCTAGGCCCGACTGGTTATCTCTTTTCTTGGGATTGATGCAAGAGCGAGGCAGCAGCATTCTTATCATGACCCTGGATTAATAATGTATCAGTATAATCTACATGATACTTGTATTGTTATCATTTTCAATTTTGGTAACAATTGTCTTCATCCAAAAGCAAGGTTTCAGGAATTAATTATTCATTTTATTATGTTTCAAGAAATAAAAGAAACAAAAAAGCAAAAATTAAACATTTATTTCATATTGACCTATTTCAGACAAGCAGAACTGGGCAAGTTCAAATGAACAGTCATGATCTTATCCAAGAAGTCTTCCTTCAGGGAAGCAGTAAGTGGACACAGGTTTGGGGGTAGGGGTTGGAAAGATCAGGAAAATTGGTACAGAATCACACAAAAATGACTATCTAAAGTGAATGCTTCTGTTCCAATTCAGTGTGTTTAATTCTGAGCTTTGTCAAGGAAGTGGTGTATACATTATGAATATACTGGGTGTCTGAAAAAAAAATTCAATGTCTGAATCACTTGTGAGCCATTATGGGCACATGTAACCATTCCTGAAAGTTTTTGACAAAATCTTAAGCAAACTTATTTTAAATGACAGGGATGAAATGATTGATGTGGAAAAAGAAGCTATTGCTCAGTAATTCCCACAAAAATATACTAGAGTGGACAATTGGGGGGGGGGGGGAATTCCTTGAATTTCCTTACTCACTTGCTTTGCAAGGCCTTTCCTTATCTGATACAACTCAGCATTTCAACAAATTTCCTGATCATCATAGATAGTATCCTTAGCATTCTTTCAGTGCCATAAACTGATGGAAACTGGAATGATAGATTCCTCCTGCCAACCCAAAACATATACCAGCAACTTGAGGTGCCAGAGATATGGCATGAATTACCTCTCTTGAACTTGGATAGAAATCAATCCATACAAGTAGCAGAAAGTGCTCACTTTTAATTCATGAACATGGCACTTTATTCCAAGTGCAACTCTCTAATCAATGTATGTGATTCTCAGAGTAGGCCTACCAAGACATAAGTATAAGTTTATTTCTCCTACCAATGCTATCCTCATGCCATAATTCTAGGAACCCATTCACAAGTAGATGCATTTCATTCAGTGCATGCACAGTAATAGTCTTTGATTCACTCAATACAGAATCAATATGGTCAGAAACTAATTTTGACACTAGAAATCGAGAAATCAGTTATTATAAATCAGTTATAAATTGAGAAATCAGTTATTGTTGGTCAATTAATAACAGAGCAGTTGGATCTAGCAAGCAAATATATATAAATGCCACCAGGAATGCAACTTTAAAACTATCAATAATAAATTATCAAAATGTACCAAAAAGATTCCCTTAACCCCAAGTATGTTCCATGTAATCTGAACTAACTTCAAGTATTGCATAAAAATCAAATTTTTAGACTGCACATGTCCACTTTTCAATCAGTATGAATGCAACTAGGCAATACCTCTACATAAAATTGAATTAGAGTAATCCTATAGGCAAAGACCATTAGCAACTGAAGGAGCAAAAGGAATGGGACTAACAAAGGGATGATTCTCTGATCAGTTGTTAAACTCATTCAGTTGCAAAGCTGAGTCTACTCATCCTACAGTGCTATATCTCTAGAGCAGTGTTTCCCAAACAGAGTGCCGCCAGTAAGGCCACAAGATTTGAGAGTTGACAACAAAAACCTAAAAAACTAAAACAACTTAAAAACATGAGGGAACATCATCTCTGAGGAAAATGAGCTGAGAGTTGCACTATCATGCCTCATATCAAACTGCTGTGTTCAGTGAAGCAAGCATAAATTTCCCATTAAAAGTAAGTAAATGGCTGGGTGTGCCGTGGAAAGTTCAAGGGTCCTAATGGGTGCTGCAAATAAAAAAATATTGGGAAGCACAGCTCTAGAGTGCCAAATACAAATTTACTTAGGTTTAGAGTAGTAGTTGCTTTTCAATTCCACTTTTACAAAATACCCAACAGACTTCCACAGATGCATGCAATGCATCACTTGAATATCTAAGCTAATGAATAACCTCCCTCCTGACTGACCTGACAGCACTAACTTCTAGTCAATAAACAAGTTCATTCCCAGGGATTTCACACCATTCATATCTACAAGCATAATGGAATGTGTTTCCACTCCTGGTCATGATCACCATTAGTATCCTGGTATATAATTGAAACATGTGAGGAACATGTCAAGGGGTACCAGTCTATGAAAAATTGCTAGATGGGACTAATGACCATCATCATAGTGTATCAGAATTTCCAAAGAATTTGATACCAAATGTGTCAGATTAGCCTTAACCATTCTTGAAATAAAGGGTGTTGCAATGCACATAAACTTTGTTTTGTTAGAATTTTGCAGGATTTGAAGGGTTGTGTAGGAGAAAAGTCAACGGATGCAAATGGGTTATATACACAGAAGTAACATGAACATGAGACACATAGAAAAAGGTATTCCATGAGGTTGGACTCCTTCCATTATAGCTGAAATCATTGGGCCTATTTCTTTGCCCTCTCCAGCAGCTCTTCAGAAAGCAGAACATGCATTCATACCAGAAGTGCAAAAAAATTATTTAAACTATTGGGAGATTGCAGAATCCAATGTGGCTTCACCCCACCCAATGGCTGCTCTTTGCCTGAACCTGGATGATTTTCTCTTTGTAGACAGGCTCAGTTTTAATTATTTTTTCCCCATTAGAGAACACTCTGACCCTAGCCTATTCCTAGGTCCATTGAGAGCACACAAAAAATGGATTACACCCAACAAAGCTAAATATTCAGAAATACATTCATACCTTGCCACCAAAATTTTCTGTTGTCCTAGCCCTTGCCCATGCAATTGAGTCTGACCTAAATTGAACTGATTTACCATGAACAAGCATCCTTAGAAATCAATCTGGATTCACAGTAGTATAAGCTGAGCTCTGCTTATAATTTGGTGCACTATGAAATGATAACCTAGGCAAAACTTGTGGAACTACTTGCAGAACCAGACTCTTTCATTGAGAAATACACCTAGACCTAACTGCTTAGATTAAGCCAAATCATGTTCATATGATTCTGCTGAGTGTCATGCCAGACAATGAAGTAGCAATTTCTTAAGAGTGGGTATGGACACAGGCTTTTAGTCATAAGCCATGAAGCAAATTATGGGACAGTTACTCAATTATATGAATAAAGTGTAAATAAAAGGGGGGGATCTTCATATTCATACCATAAAAAGGACCATAATTTAGTACACAACTAAGAACCAACATCATACTTTTGTCATTCCTGGAGAATTATGTTTGTACATAAAATGATCTATTATACCATTGGGATAGCAATTCATTTAAGAAACTAAACAGAGGAAAAGCTCCTCTAACATTCTTAAATTATATATCATAAAGTCGGGCAGTAAGTGACAAATTAAAAAACCAATTCATGGATTGTCATACAAAATAGGGGTTTGGATCAACACTTGCTAGAGTCATAAGTTTCAATCAAGTCATTGTTGGCATAAAAACTTTACCAGAAGAGGTAGCTTTTAACCTGTTAACTGGGCATGATGAGTATATTCATCACGATCATTCTCCTGTGTGGTGCGAATGAGAATACTTGTAATAGGATTTCAGCTCCACAAAACCTGTGGTTTTGACAAATGTACTTATCTTGGGTCCTTGGTATGGAAAAAGTACACACTCTTTGTGAATGCTCTTTCCACATCATTAGAGATTCAAGGCTGTGAGATGAATATTCACAAAGAAAACTTGCCAAGCATTCCATATTCAATAGGAATATATCAATCATATGGAATCATACTAACTGCCCAAAACAGTCTCCTAGAAGGATTCTCTTGATAAAATGTGGCTTTACTCCTAAATATGTGTAGAAAAATCAAGCAAAGTTTAAGATCATGGGGTAAATCACTACAGAGAAATTAAATTCCATTGCACACAAGAGTTCCACATAGAAAAAACTACCCACTCAGCCTGTTGCCACCATGGGGAAACTTGCCAGTTATGAGGATAAAAAACTATTATAAACATCTGTGCTATAAATGATTTCCATAGATTTCCTAGTAACCCATATAACTTCCTAAATTAGCCATATTTGACATTAAATATAGCCATATTGCCACACCACCTCATGAAATATCTGACACAAAACTCTAACCATAAGCTGGCCTAGCCTGGGAAAATCATTAGGTCCCTAAAAGACCTGTAATATTTGCTGTTTTCTGTGTTCCATTTTGCAGTTGAACCCTCCTCATTTTTCCTTCTCTGACCTATTCTTGAGTGTAGAGTTAGACTTCTGCTTTGAAGTGAATGGATGGTGGGGCTAAGAAGGCAGTAGATTGGGTTCAATTCAGTTAGTAAAGAGCCCAGTTGGAGTGAAGCCTTGAAACAAGTATGTAGGTTGAAGCATGGGAGATTACCTGGGATATAGTCAAAGAAGGAAGACAGGCATAATAAGTTATATATGAATGCCACAGATGGAAAGGAATGCTTATCTGCACAAATAGCCATTGCCAATTTAATTTTGCACAATCCTAGAATCCTACAAGTTTTGACATGCTATAAAAGCTGGCCTTTCAGTGAATCTAGGCTAGACCAAGATACTATAGGACATGCAGCTTGGCTAGCCCCAACTATATGCTTGAAATTAAGCTTGGAGTATGCCTACAACCTATCCCTGGCAATGGATTGTGTATTTATCACATACTCCATGCAAACTGGAAAGCTCCATGCATAGTGTTTGGACAATTTATACAGGATTTCCCAAAATTCACTGTGCACTAGGTAAAAACAATAGTGCACTAGGTGCACAATGACTCTATGGACACCCTGTACTACTTCTATAAAAAATAGTAGTCGTATTCCAATGAGGCTGGGTTGCCATAATATAACCCTGTGGAATATATCATCATGTTAGTGATGAAGGGTCCCTGAATTAAGTGACCATATAAAGATATCCCATGATAAGAAAATTATCCAGAACAATTATGATATGGTTGAACAGCTTTTCTATGTGCAGCGATATGGCCATCATCGAGATGTTGCAAAGACAGTAATTGGGTCTCTTGCTCACTCACTCACTACCAGAAAAAACCACTTCCATTTCAGTATGTACAGTAAAACCTTGCTTCAAAGTGCTATCTAGTGATTCATTTAAACATTCCACAATAACCTCCAGTCATGTATCCATGGATGAAGTGCATTAAAGGACTATATCTAAGCACAGATATGGTGAAATAACTTGCTATTATAAGGCCACCTCAGCTTCAAAAAAATCAGTTGTTTCTAATGGCATTCATGAGCTGAGACTCTTCTTTAACTTGGAAGGCTACAATTTCTCCTCCTTTTTATTTGGAATTTTTCTGTAATGTGTGTGAATGTGAAGGTGGACAAGGAGAAAAAAATGTCACTGATGTTGGCTAGGTTGGTTGTTGCCTGCTTTATTTTTCCTTCTTTTCTGAGGAAGTTATTATCTAATAATATCAGATCCTAGCAAATAATAAGATAATTTGGTTCTTGCATAATTAGAGCTGTCAGCATTGTAAGTTTTAGAGCACTAATATAGAGGGAGAAGGAAGGGCAGGGGGGGAGGCTGTATAACAAATAGGAATTGCTTGAAACAAGGATTTAAAGTTAACTTCCAGTTTCAAGTCTAACATAGGACTCTGCATACTCCATGGTACATTCCAAGCTGAAATCTCATGCAGGAATGGGCAAACAGCTTTCTGCTAGCTCTGCACAGTCCCATTATTACTTAATCCCGAGAATCTTGATTCTTGCATGTTCCTTCTCAGTTTCCTGATACATTGTGATGCAATAAAACAAAAGTTCAAGCCACAAACCATCTATACAAAATCAGATGGAATTTTTTGGTCTGACAGCTCAAGTTTCATTGGAATTTGAATTACCAAAGCTGGCATAGGGATAAAGAATTTCTTGAATTATGTACTGCCTCCTAAACTTCCTTCTCACTTCCCCCCCCCCCCCCCCCCCCCCCCCCCCCCCNCCCCCCCCAACCCCCCCCTCCCCCCCCCCCCCCCCCCCCCCCACTCCCACTGAAAACAACAAATACTGGCGATATTCGCGGTTCATTATCGCGATACTGTTTCTCTTCAATATCATAACATCCTACGAGCAATGAAGTTGATGCATACATGCCAAAGTCTATTTAGGCCTACGCTTGTTCCTTGGCTAAGCCTACTTGTCCTAATATGTAACTAGCCTCGGCTGATACCGTAGGCATATAAATACATTCTGTTCTAATCCGCTTGCGGGGTAGCCTATGCCTTGGCCTGAACCAAGAGACCGAAAGGCGCATGAATCCTGTGCAAGACACGGCGCGTGAAGCTTAGATTCAAATGCTAGAGGCTACATTTCTCCTTACCTCAGAGTAACAGCTCACGTTTAAAAAAAAAATAAAATCTGCCTATAGTGAGAAAGCTTGGCCTCTAGCTCGGTTGCCAAAGGGCAAACGGAAATTCGTTGGTTGTTTTCGTCTAACTTGAATCTGAAGCCTATGCTATGCTACCCCAGCGTCTTCCAGGATGGAGACCTCTTGATTTTGTGGCATCCTCGATCCAAGAGAACAATAACGCTACCCGTATTCCTCTCCACCAGAGGTCCGCACAAGTAAGTACCTTTTATTCGAGTTAGACCTTATATCACAAATTATTTTTGTTGTTGCCCAGTTTATTACTTTATAAAATAAAACTACTGAAAATAGATTCGGTTAACTTGGTCATTATTCCGATAATTCAGTTGGGACTGCGATCCTTGGTTAAGTCTGCTTTGTCAGCCTCACCTGTCTCTATTTATTTAATAATGATTATTATTACAGGCTCGTTTGTAATTAAAATGAATAATAATTCGCATTATCACAGACAAAAGAACTGACAATGCAAGGTTCAATTTATCTTGTAATTGTCTTGAACTTAAAAAAAAAGAAACAGCGGCGAAAAAAGACGAAAGATCTCTTTTGCTGAAAAAAAAAGTATATTAAAAAAAAAAACGAGAAGAAAAATACACTTTCACAATTTTAACAAAGGGCGTGTTGATTGTGCGCTCCTCCATGGCCCAAACACACCTTCGGATACTTAACGAAATTCTCAACGACTGGCGTAATTTCTTTCTGCATTGATTTTTGAAAATTGTAATAAATCTTCTGATGCAAGCATAACAGCCAGCAGTGCAGTACATAGTTGCTGGAAACTTACGGATTAAAAGCGTACTTGATTGTATTGCAGGAATAAACAGCAAGCAGTGGCGAACTAGCGCCTCTGAGATTTACTGATGTCCATTTTGCCTTTCAGTATCTCACTTCAAAATTAGCTGGTTTTCATACAGTTTTCAGCAAAGGAATGCCTATTATCTCTTCTATTTAACTGGTTAAAGAATTTTGCTTTTTGGGTTGATATACAAGGAATATTAATCATCGTAGTGTTAGCAATTTTAGGGGTACCCATATTATCACAATTGTAAGCCTTGTGAGGCTCATAAAAATCGCGCAACATAATTTTGTCCTTGTCCTTCTCACAATGATCATGTCATTAGCTCCCTCTCTCCCCGTTACGCCATTCAATAGGGCAAAACTAGGAATTCCGCAACACTCGTGAAAGTGGAGGGTAATTCCGTAACTTATCACTTTCTAACTATAGGTCTATTATTCTGCTGTGAAAACCTCAAGTACCCTGTCTAGTTTAATGGAAAGTGCCATATGTACTGTGACGTCAATGCGATCACCGTCCCTTCATGTCTACTGGGTAAATAATTTGGCGGTGGACAACGAAGGTAAGGTGCTACTCCTCGTTGAATACCGCGCCAAGAAATGAGTTGGATGTGTTGAACATTAGCTATATATACAGTATATTTTAGAACATATGATACTGTAGATTGCTTGTCCATTCAGTCTTCTGAGAGCTTTAAGACTATGTAAGAGGGGATTTACATATCTCTTCAAATATTAACTGTGCAGAAGTTGCGGAGTTGTCCGATCGGAATACGACCTACCGGTAAAATCCATAACATTTTGTTGGAACATTTCCTGTATTCTCCTCCCACACAGCACAGGTATATCCCAAAGATATCCCAGAGATATCCCCTTGGGACAAGTGCGATGTCCCAGAGACAAGGAATAGAGACATCTTAGGGATATCAAGATGTCTGGGGCCAATGACATCCCAAGGATGTCCCTTTCTTGAAGAACTAGCACATCCCAGAGATGTCCCAGGGATATCAAAATGTCTGGGCGTAAAGACATCCCAAGGATGTCTCTTTTTTTGCAACACAAGTATATTCGAAGGATGTCCCAGAGATATCCCCTTGGGACAAGGGAGAAGTCCCAGGTAGTACGTAGTTTAGGAAAAGTACTCATCCTTCTTGGTTTCTTGTTCTTAAAAATATTATGGATTCTGTTCGTATAAAGGAGTAGTTATCGATTGTACTTCCTCGTTTTTAGGGAGTAAAAAAGTCCAGTTTCGCTCCCTTTCTCGGGAATCGTTCACTCTTTTCTAAGAGTGTAGGGAAGACCAGCGAACTCTTTGGAGAGTCTTACACAAGATCATGACCCCGTGACTCATGCTCCCTCCTCGCAATAGGCTTGTTTCGACTATATCTTTGCTTACAGTGTTTTTCACTTGAGTTAGACATTCTTTCACTTGACTTCGACAATGGTGCATGGTGAGGGTGATATAGCGGATCGACGTAGAAACTAGGAGTTACATTCTTAAGTGCAGATGTCGCGATGACATTGGCCACAACGGGCGTGCTGCGTAGCGTCGAATCTCGTATCGTCGAAGCCACTTTCTATCGAAAAGTCCCATCACTAAAGGTCGAAAACGCATAGCGTCGAAACGCGTACAGTCGAAAATGGATTTTCTAGATATCAAGCTAAATTGAAGACAGCAGCAACGTTGCATGGAAACTCGTAGCGTCGAATCTCGTATCATCGAAAAAAATCCACCCCATGAAGCCACGGTGCGTCGAATCTCTTATGCACGAAATCGCGTACCCTCGAAACTCCTACGTCCGAAATCACGCAGCGTCGAATCTCGTTCGCAAGATATCTCATAGCGTCGAATCTCGTATCGTCGAAAAAATCCGAATCTTGCGAGCAGAAAATCACGTAGTGTAGACTATCGTAGGCACTAAGTCATGTGTCATCGAGGAAAAACTACCCCACAAGGTTAATGTCAATCTGCGCCAATCTCGCAAACATAAAATCGTGCAACATTGACATGCTTAGAAACGAATTCATCAACTCCATATGCAATGAATAATCCTTCCTGTTTATGTACCCCCTAATATTTTACAGTGAAACATGTATTCAGCCACCATGATATTACGGCCACCTCCTATTTGCAGCCAGAAGTGTTTAATCCCATTCGTTAACTCCATTGGCTCAATATTAAAATAACCGGCCATCTGTAAAACACGGCCAGCGGCCGAGGATTTACAGACCCTCTGTACTAGCAACTCTTTCATCACGTCCGTCCACGCACGGACGTAAGCGTCTGCATCCAGAACGGGAACGCGTTCACAAGCCCAGACTCCCGAAAGCCGAGGCAGAGACTCCTTGACATAAAACATGCGAGACCTGGGAGGAGCTGGCTTCCAACTAAGACAGGGATTCTTGCATAATCAACTCATCCTCCTTTTCCGTGGTCTTTCGTTTTCTTCCCCTTCCCAGTTCGTCCGCCATGTCACCGGTCTTTTTGAACCCAGTCATATTTTGAGGGGGAAAAAGCGACAAAAGAGCTCCTCTCCCCTTCGTTTATAAGCCCGCTTTGCTTTGCTCAGCCTTTACTCAGCTGAGGAGGAATATGGGAAAATTAGTAATACTGTAAAAGCAATACATTAATTTTTCGAAGTGCACATTAATTAATTAAAAGCGCTTAAATCCTTGGAAGTCCAGGCTTTGTTGCCCCTAGACCCCTAGGGAAATTATCGTGGCCACTCTTTTGAGAACTGCTGGTCATTATCCTTGTTTAAACTGGAATAAATTCCTAATAATTAAAAGCGCTTAAATCCTTGGAAGTCCAGGCTTTGTTGCCCCTAGACCCCTAGGGAAGTTATCGTGGCCACTCTTTTGAGAACTGCTGGTCATTATCCTTGTTTAAACTGGAATAAATTCCTAGGCCTCATTTTCCCCAGGAAATATCATTTTTCATTACCTGTTTAATCCTCCTGGCCCAACAGCATCTTCAAGGTCCGGGAATGTGCCCCAAAGGAGATCTCTTCGCACCCCACACCTGGTTCTTATCACCATCTTGCTACAGGATGCATGTTGATTCAAGACCCCTCTCACAGTTGCGGAAAGAACCACATTCGGATCATGTTCAAGTATGCGGTGTGATCCACATTTCCCTGAAAGAAGTATGGACCAATTAGGTGATCTGTTGAAATTGCTGCTCAAATCATGACATGCGGTGGGTGCTGCTCAATTTTATCATAATAATGGGGTTCTCCTTGCACCAAAAATAAACTTTTCTGGCTCGATTGCTGAAATAAAATGCACAATGATCTGTTGAAATTGCTGCTCAAATCATGACATGCGGTGGGTGCTGCTCAACTTTATCATAATAATGGGGTTCTCCTTGCACCAAAAATAAACATTTCTGGCTCGATTGCTGAAATAAAATGCACATTCGTAAGAGAATGTGGTTCATTCCGCAACTGTGTGAGAGGGATCTTGAATCAACATGCATCCTGCAGCAAGATGGTGCACCGGCACATTATGCTCTGCCAGTTCGAGAATATCTCAATAACACGTTAAGTGGACGATGGATTGGACAAGGATCTGATATGGCATGGCCATCTCGCTGCCCAGACCTGACGACATGTGATAATGCACTTTGGGTAATCGTGAAGGAAAAATTTTTTCAACTGTGCCTAACAAATGTTGGAGATCTCAAAATAGCCATTACAGACTGCTTCCATGATATTCAGCCTTCCACGTGGAAGATGTCCAAAAGAACACGGGGAAGGATCAAACAATGTGCGGGAAACGGAGGACAACATACAGACACGCTGTGATTTCCTTGTTAAGGGATTTTGTGGCCACCCTGTAGAATTTAATTTGGAAAGGGAGAGTGTTGCAGTTGCTTCGAGCTGCAATACGTAACAGATGTACAGTTTAATTTATTTATAATTTTCCTTTGTCCTGGATCTGCTTCTTCGTTCGCAGGATTCTAGCCTCTTCAATTTCGCTGATAAGCGATAAGCCTTCTTGCACCGTTGTCACGTTGAATATCAACAGTACAATGGTCTTTGAATGACTTTAAAAGAGCATCAGTATCACGGTTTTTCTAAGTGTACTAAGACTTGACCCGTTCTAAGAGCTTTCACACAAGTTCACAGGATTGGGAAGTGGGAGGCTTAGAAGAGAGAAGCTCCCAAGGGCCTGGGCTAATTGGTCGGTTAGGTCAAAGCTCGAGCCGGGCTTAGGAATTTCTTGGGTTCGGGCCGAAACGAAGTCAAAATAGGGCCTCCAAGCCAAGCGGTTCGATTTGACTATGCCTACAAGTTCCTGCTTTTTGGCATCCACTCAAGCATGTGCCACATCTCTTGAGAATCGTCATGAGCACAAGCAGTGGATTCTTTGACTTCATATTGCCCTGGTTTCCTTGCAAGATCAGCATCCAAGGGATGAATGGCCTTCCGAAGCCATTCCTACTGTTCGGATGCCGTTTTCAGATATTATCTGGGATGAAGACGATGGAATTGGAAAAAAAAAGTAAGGAAGGAAGTGGAAATATTTATCTACCTCCTCGGTTGGCATAAACTGCCGTTCGGTCTCCCTTACCTCTCATTCCATGCCACCAGTTTTTTTTTCCGGGAAACTCGCTTACAAAATCTACAGGGTAAAAATAAATTTTGCAACCTTACCTTCCCGCTAGGAAGTGTAGGTCTTAAAGTTCCCAATAATTTTGCTTTGCAAATAAACTGTGCAAGTCCGCGATTTCCCCCTCCCCCCTCCCCAGACTTACTTCTTGAATACCTGGTCCGGTTTCTCAAGAACCGCACCTGCATTTAAAAACAAACACTGTAAAGTAACTCGAGTAGTTAAATTGGACTTTAATTGAAATACCGATAAAAAGTTAGGCTCAGTGACATAGTGACCTGATACAAATGCGGCAAAGAAGCATAAAATCAAAAGTGAAATGTGCTAGTTGAGTCCACAAATACCAAGTTACTAACATAATGAATTCCAGTACATTCAAAACAAAAAGCACGTGTAACAGTACCTAAANTGCTAGTTGAGTCCACAAATACCAAGTTACTAACATAATGAATTCCAGTACATTCAAAACAAAAAGCACGTGTAACAGTACCTAAAATATTTAAGGTTTCATGAAAATTGCTATAATGTGAATTACTGCAATATACAGACTGAGTTATCAATTCAATTCTCTTTTATTTTCCAGGAACTATTTTGTTTTCCCAATTAAATTTAGATATTGGCTTGCTCTAGCAGAAACCAGGCATTGTACTTATTATACTTAGTACTCACTATGCAGTAATTGCATGCTAAGTTTCGAGACCCGAGTAGGATCTTTGCTTCTGCTGGTTGGCGGCTTCATGGTGATTTTGCCTCCTTCCCAAGGAGAGCAGTTTTTGGATTTTTCTCGTTAAAGGAATTAGCACAAATTTTCTCATTTATCATCTTGATATGTTAGATGGAGAGTTAACTTCACGAATCCCCCAAAATGATCCAGTGACGTAGCGAGGGGGGGGCTGAGGTGGGCTTCAGCCCCCCCAAGTTTGGTTCAAGCCCCCCCTCTGGTCTCTGGTCAAACTCTGGTTGAAATGCGTCTGCCCCACCCCGACGAGGCGAAGTTAGCCCCCCCAACGTTCCGCTTAGCCCCCCATTAGCCCCCCCAACTTTCCGCTTAGCCCCCCCATTGACGAAAACCTGGCTACGCCACTGCCAAAATCCCCCCTTTTCGATTCCCTTCCGAAGTTTCCTTCCTTGATTTAGTTAAAAATGGTTAAACCATTTCCATGGTTAAAATATTGGTTGTACCTCATAATTTGGATGAAAGAAATTCCTATGTACCTAGGTATATTGCCCATTGGATGAGCCGCGTCAACGATGGAGGAACGTAAAACCCCTCCGTGCCACAGCAGTACCTCTCGCTAGCTCTAAAAAAAACAGGAAACAATCATTTAGATATCTTATGATAGATGTCTCTGTGTTCCGCGTGCTCCAGACCTAGCAGATGAGCAACGAGAAAAGAGCGTCTCTTTGGCTGGAAGTGGAAGTCCCACATTCGTTGAATTCTTCTATTTTCGGAAGAGTTTATGATAATTTGCTTTTTATTTGGCAAATTGTGTTATCTTGGAAAATCTAGATTCCAAGATTTTATGGTTCGTGTTTTCGACGCTGCGTGATTCGATGCTACACATTTGCGACACTGCGTGATTTAACGCTATGCGTTTTCGATGCTACATGAGTTGATGCTCCGCGTTTTCGACGCTACGTGATTAAAGGGAGGGGCATTTTTATTGCTGAATCTCTATCCTACGAGATTCGATGTTAAGAGATTTGACACTACTTTATGTGATTCACAGTGATTCGATATCGTTGCCTGGAATATCAGCGATAATTTTCGACAGAACGTGATTTGATGCTATGTGTTTTCGACGCTACATGATTCGACGTTACGTATTGTAGATGATACGAGATTCGTTCGTACGCATACGACTCCCCTAGGAGACTCTTATTTTCGAGCCTTTTCAGTCATCATCTTTTAGGAAACCCTTAGCTTGGGGTCCCCTAACTCTTAAGGGTTTCCTTAGCTAAGGGAGAGACGTGAATATGGCCCTAAGCTTTTAAAATCATATGTGTATGATATGACTAGGTTATCATTAAAATTCTGCTCACATTCCCCCCTCCCGAGATCCATATTGGATGCGGAAGAGGAGAGCAGTGGGTCATCTTGGTACTCTTGGGTACTCTTCTGAGTAGGCTCCAGAGCCAAGATTTATAGGTGAATCGGATATACAAGGTATGCCGCAAAAGTTCCAGGACTGATGCTATAAATAATAATGGAAGGTACTTACAAACTAATGGCGCTTTTCCCCTTCAAAGTAATCTCCCTCTGCATCAATACACTGTTGCCAGCATCGCTGAAGGCTGTTGAAGCAACTTTGGAAGTCATTTTTGGGAATATTGTTCATCAACTCTTTCACAGCCGCTTGAATGTGTGGAATGTTCGCATAGCGATGACCTTTCATGGTTATTTTGAGCCGTGGGAACAGAAAAAGTCCGGTGGTGACAAATCAGGCGAATACCGTGCCTGAGGCAAGACAGTGACTTGTTCTTCGGCCAAAAACTGTTGGATAGACAGTGCTGTGTGTGGGCGCATATCGTCATGCAAGAGGAACCACTTTTCATCATCAACATCAACGGGGAAGCCTGCTGCGCGTGCCGTGACATGAATGAACGTATCAGACCTTGCATGGAAGTTGGGAATTGAGTACTTCACGAAAACATAACAGAAATTACATGAATAACTCCCGATAATGAAAAAAATTAGTCCTGAAAATTTGCGACATATCCTGTACATGGAGGCATTGGGACCCTTCCCAGCTGGTGGTACACCACAAACGAGCTAACTGGTGATGTGCTGGCCCTTTAACAGCCCGGAAGGTGGCGGGCCACCACCTACGTGCTACTTGGGAACAATACATTAGTATTAGTTTCTATTTGTTTTAGTTAAATTCAGGATAATTTGCAATTTCTTAAAGCTTTATTCATATTTTGTAGATTTGGCAGCCAATCGGCGTCCTGTGCGGGTACATCGCTTGTAGCCCCCTCGGTACGTCGCTGATTTTGGTACACGACGATCCGTTGGAAAATTGGTTCAGCCCGCATCCCGCACAGGACTCGGAACATTGGTCTTCAACCAGGCCTTAACGCAGGGACAGAGAGGCAGGCGCAGGGAGGAAAGTGTGCACAAGCTGGATATCCAGTAAAAAGTGCTGCTTGCTGAACTTGAGAGAAGTTTTCGAACGTCGGCCTGATGAGCTTTGGTTTTGTTTCGCTTCGCAATGCCCATACAAGAAACATTTTAAAACAAGTTTTCTCGAGAGATTCTGATGCTGCTGAAACCATGCACTTTCCTTCGTGGCTACAAAGAGCTTCAACGACAATATCATTAGGCCTACCCACAAGGTTCAAGGATGTTAATTCAAACGACAAGGGTCAGTTGAAACGTTGCGGTTCGGATACGGTATTGACGAGGGACTCGTTAAACAAGCCTTTCTTTAGAGAGCCATCTCGAGCCCTGCACGCTTCCTACCCAGTGCATCATTTAGATATCACAAACATTTTAGATGGGGTCTGGAAGAACAGGCACCAGAAATTGAGCAGTATGACCATTGACGTGAGTTGTTCAGGTTTTGCATTCGATTTACTTAAATCCAAGTGGTATCAGTATCTAAAGCTTATTGGTGTTTGCAGACTGCATTTGAAAAGATAAAATTATTGTATCCAACACTCCCTCATGATGCCAAAGTGTACTTCATTACACACCTTGCAACTGAGTATGGAGTAGACTACAACATTATTGTGAAAAATTCCCAGGAATTCCTGCTGCATCATGTAAGTTGTGGTAATTCAGACATTGACAGTCAGAATGCAAATGGTAATAATGTGTTTATTGCTGTCCAATCTGCAGGAAATTTCTCAAGGGAGGTCAGACCTCTTGGCAACAGAGCGGCTAAAAGGCTCTCTCATTGCACCTTATCAGTGGCTTTTCCTTCAAATGGGAAGACTTGAAGGTGGAGTGAAGTTCTTGGTTGACCTCCGTTCTGATCTCCTGGTTAGTAGAAATCCTCTTGACTAAAGGATGGATTTAATGGAATTTTAAATTTGCAATTGAGTTTACGATCCAGGTTAGGTGGAGTGGTTTGATTGACAAGGTTATGAACTGTAGTGGGTTCTGACAAAGTGTACCCTTTTTGCAGCAGGAGCTGCAAGCTCCTACTGCCAAGAAGGTAGCTTTCTCAGCAAGAGCCAGACCTATATCAACACCCACACTATATGTGGACCATCTAAGCAAACATCAATGGTTATTGAAGCAATACTCCTGGACACCTTGCAGATTGTAGCAGAGAATTTACTGCATTGTGCACATTTGTGAACTCAAAAATCTGGCAATTAGTTCGTCATGAGTAGTGTCTCTCATATTCATGTTTAACTACATTTTTGTAAAAATTGGTGTGGATATACAAATTTGTTTCTGTATAACAAAGCATTTCAGAGGTGGTAAGATTTTTTAATCACCCTGCATTAACATCTCCAATCTGAAATGTTAATGGACAATGAAGTCTGCAAAAGAACATTTTTCTCTGGTCATTTAGCACTGATAGGAAAATGGCATACCCCTTCAATGGATGTGAAGCTATGCATGTATCCTAAATGGGGAATTCTGACTGAAAGGCAGCCTGCTTCTCCCAAGTGACTGAAAATAATGCAGTTTATGTGAAAGTAAGAGATTTATGACCTGAATTATGTTGTAGTCTCTTTCTTTGTCATTTCTACCACCCCTTTGCATTGTATTTTTTAAAGAAAAATTTTTCCTTTTTTCAAGTCTTCAATACTTTAACTTGCTACATTTCCTAGTATAGTTGCTGGACAACCATAAGGGTGTACATGAACCTTGCCACACAAGTAAAACCATTCCCAGTGCCTCTATCACAATTCTAAGATTTGTAAGAAATTTTTTTGGAAGGAAGGTGCCATGATGGTGTCTGCCATCAAATGATGGTAAGGGGTTAATTCAGAGGCTTGCAAAAGCTATCTTATCCTCTCTACACAGATTTCATGCTAGAATGGCTGCTGTTGAGACCAATAGACCCATGTCTGCAAGATACTGAGAATTAAATTGACAGTATTTACAGGCAATGGCAGCTGTAGTTCTTCAAGCCTGCCTTGAGAGCATGAAAGAGTTGTTATGCTGTTCTCAGATTTGAGAGTCCTGAATTCAAGGTATAGGGTGGGGAAAGATTGATGAAGTTGACCAGTTACCTGTTCATATCATTTACCTCTGTTTTCTCTCCTTGTGGTTGAGTGTTTAACTTGTGACTCCTCCAGGATATCGCAGGATTCCAGCCAGGCCTTTATAATTGGGGGTCTATCCACTTCAAATTCTGGTTGTGGCTGCCCAATGTAAAATGGCAGCTGCTCAGGAAAAAAGGTTCAGATCTTGGAAATTTGCAATCTTTCATGTTGGCAACACCTCAACTGATGATAGACAATATTCTGTGTAACTAGTGAGAGAAGTGCAGCTATTGAAAGCTAAAAATGATTTAAATGAATTGAGTTGGATGGTTGGGCACTTGCGTTATGTGTTGGTTCATGAACTAGTGGAGTGATAGTGAGGACTGAGGGAGCTAGACTCTTGTCCTAGCATCTTGGTTGGAGGGAAAAGAAAAATCCCATTCCTCAGGAAGGAATCAAAGTGTGCATGGATAGAAAGGAATTCTTATTTTCTATGTTTCAAGAGCCACAAGACCCCAAGCATCTAGGGCTTCTGATTGGGAAAAAAATGTTTTTCCTCTTCCCAAATCTTCAGGAATTTCCATGTCCGTGAGGAAGATTGACTGAATTAAGCCAAGGTTAGGGTTTTTTCATAATGTTATCTTTCTCCTTTCTTCTTCTCTCCACTCATCATTTCTGACTGATTTCTTTGTAAAGAATGGGCTGGGGCTCTGATCTTAGAAGGGAAAGACAGAGACAGACTCATAGACTGCAGGTCTTGGTGGCAAGAAAAGATGCATGAAAGTATGGTGGATAAGAAGGAAAAGAGAGCAAACTGGGTTGTTTTATAGGACCCTTCTTCCTTCACTTTCTCTGTCCCCCCAACCCCTCCCAGGGGTCTGTCTTCTCCCAACAAATATATGATCTTTCAGGCATCTGACACTTTTGATTCCAATCCTCCCCAACAGCACTACTCCCAGACAAAACCATCAGCTGTTGTGAAGATGCATCTATGCATGGTACCAGCCCAAGAAATCATATCCTGTATCATCAAGAGAAACCTGTAAATCAAGAGAAACTGTGGGGTTTGGAAACTTAGCTTTGCTAACATTTCAAATCCTTTGGGAAAATATATATCATACATAGCTAAATGTGGCAATGCTTCCCAGTAAATGAGAGCCTTGTTCTATTTTCATTCCTGATGAAGCCAGAAGGGTAAAAATGGAGGGGGGGGGGTGTGTCAGTTGCTATGCAAAGTTGATACATGGTGTGGTACCTGTGCAGTTTTAGAAAATTTTGGGCATGAGACATATGGACACAAGAGACATCTACAAGTATGGAAATGGATGGGGAATTGTGTTTCTGAATGAAGCATAGGTCAATGCAAGGCATTACGATTGCCACTGGCAGCATCCCATCTACTTGTTAACAATTTCTAAAGAATTTGGAAAGTGGAGAGTTCCACATTGCATTGGGTAGGGCCCCCCACTTACATAGGCCCAGCTAAAAGCCTGGGAATGAATACTTGTGGTCAAGTACTTCGGGTGTCCGGAAAGTAATGAGAATCGCTTGTAAATTTGTAACTCTGCATCCAATGCACTTCCCACTGCTTCCCACTGCTTTAGTTAGATCAATGTGTTATCTCTGTGATTGCCGATTTTCAAGTCAATCCATTGAGAAGTGCTTACAGAGCAGACCTCAAAATACAGCTCTATAAGCTCAGTGCAACATGGGCTGTTTTCAACAATTTGGATATGGCTACAACTGCTGAGAACTTTCGCTTCAACGTATTCACGTGGTTCAAACTAGGCATTGCAGCTACTGCCTGTTACACAGAACTGGTCCCCGTGTATGCCAAGTCTACTGTCTTCCGGTGGTTCAGCAGCTTCAGAGAAGCAGCTGAAAAGGAGGAGGAACCTTCCTTTCTTGACCAGCCCCACAGTAGCCGTCCCAGGTCCACCCAGACACCAGAGTTTGTCGAGGCGGTGGATCAAGACTGCCAAGTGACAACTCAAGAGCTGAATCATGAGCTCGATGTTGGCAAGAGCACTATGCACGAGGTGCTCACACAAGACCTGCAACTGCGTAATGTGGCATCAGTTTGAGTACCGCACCAACTGACTGAGGACAACAAAGCTTCTCGCATCAATGGTGCGAAGCACACCTGGGCATTTTTTTCCCGCGAAGGCATGGAGGCTTTCTGCAACAAGCTCGTTCAAAATAACAGGCAGTGGCCGCAATGCCAAGTTTGAACCACGCGAACATATAGAAGCAAAAGTTCTCAGCGGCTGTAGCCATATCTAAATTGTTGAAAACAGCCCGCGTTGCACTGAGCTTATGGAGCTGTCTTTTGAGGCCTGCTCTGTAAGCACTTCTCAACGGATTGACTTGAAAATCAGCCAATACAGAGATTACATATTGATCTAAATGCCTGAGCAGTGGGGAGTGCATTGTTGCAGAATTACAAATTTACAAGCGATTCTCATTACTTTCCAGACACCCGAGGTTGATATAGGTAGTACTGCCACATTTCATATTTTCATTACAAATTGCACAATTCTTCTGATACATGCACTTTGCTGCACATGAAATTTCATTTTGCAGAATACAATGGAAGGAATGAACACAACAGGTGACATGGGACAGAACTTAAGAGCTATGGATCATGCTCTGAAAGAGACTCTGACATTGTGGTTTTCTGTTGGATTCCTCACACTGGAAAGAGTCACATGGAACTCTCCTTGTGCCATGCTACAAAAGGTATTCAATAGGTTTCTTATATAATTTGAATGAGATCTTTAGAACAGGATACCTGCTGAATTTTTCCCATGGGAACTTATGAGGATGCTGAATTATCTTTTTCTTTCAGCTATCAATTTCTGGGAATTTGGGGGAAAATTCTGTCAGCATAAATAGAGTGACAAGTTCTGAAGTAAATTCTTATCTACTCTTCTCCATTCATGCCTATTGACATTAATTTTATGGGTCATACCATGTGATGGTTAGTGAAACTATGTTCCTCCCAAAGAAAACGGTAGATCTTTTTTTTTTTAACCACCCTGTATATACTCAAGATGTCTCCTAGGGACAAGTGAGAAGTCCCAGATACCACATGCATGGACTTCTCAGTGATATTAAAATATCATTGCCTTTCTTTCTGAAACGGACTCATTTCCTGCTATACAGGACAACCCTTTATATTCTAATGTCTCTACTTGATCTTAAACTATCTAGTCTTAAATTCTTGATTGATTGGAGAATAATGATAAAGAGGGAGGGAAATCCTTCAGTTGAAAGACTCCGAAGAGGTACATTTCTAGCATAAAGCTTAGCCCTTTTTAAAAAAAAGTTGCTCAGTGTCATGGTGAAGACAAGTAGGCCTTACTTCTATAAAGCTGAAGCATGGGCTCAGATTTCCAACCAGGATAGTGGTACCCAGACATGCTGATCAGACATCATTAATGAGAATATAATGGAATAAATCAAAATTAGGACTTCAAAATTTTCACTTTCCTTAGTGGCAATTTTCACTAATGTATGGTACTAACATCATCACTTCTCTTCTGTACAAATCAAGCTATCTGAGGTTAGAGATCAGGGCACATGAGAGACATCTACTGTCAAAGTTATGCACCTAACTGAAGGTTACAAAGATGACTGAAGATGTCTTAAGAACATCCCTAAGATGTCCCAAAGACACTCTACTCAAGATATTAAAAAGCATTAGACTGAAGTTGTCTTCAAGACATCCATTTGGGATATCCAGGAGCATTTGACTAGGGATGTCAAAAAGATATCCTTTTCATATCTATAAGAATTCAACTGAAAATGTTCTTAGGATATCCCATAATGACCTTGGGAAAAGTCATCCAGTTGGGGGACATCCCTGGGATGTTACTGTACAGGGTGGGCCAAAAAAAACCGCCCCAAATTTGAAGCTTAATAACTTAGACCCTGTTGGGCCAATATCAGTTTTTAAAACAGTAAAATGAAGCTTGTTCAATTTTCTTTCGAATGATATATAATTTTGGGGGGTTTGCTTCAGAGAAATGGCCGTTATTACAGTTTTAAAAAAAGTGACGAAAAATTTTCCTGAAAACAGCTTTCCTGAGTTCTTTCCAATGCCGCACTGCTGCTGTAGCCTGTTTCTCCCTTGCGTCCCTGCATGATACGGATTGGTTGATGAGAGATCATGTGATCGTGAGGCGAGTAACATGAGGCTGTTGTAGATTGTGGAGGAGGACACATTGAACCATTTTTGGGTCATTAAAAAGGTCTGTGTGTGTGTGAGTGATAAATTTGAGGTTGAGGAAAAGGAACTTGGAGGTAAAGCCCATTTTCAGGAAATTTTTTCATCACTTTTTTTAAAACTCTAGTAACAGCCATTTCTCTGAAGCAAACCCCCCAAAATTATATATCATTCAAAAGAAAATTGAACAAGCTTCATTTTGCTGTTTTAAAAATTGATATTAGCCCAACGGGGCCCAAGTTATTAAACATCAAATTTGGGGCTGTTTTTTTTGGCCCACTCTGTAGTATGTGGGTATGACCATACCATATACAGGGTGGGCCAAAAAAAATTGGACAGTTTTCAACGATACACTATACTGCACTCACAGCATATATTTTAATGGGGTTTGCTGTATTTGAAAGAGGAACAAATGAACTTTACAATGGTGTATTTACACTTCAAATATCTCCAACAGTTTCAGAAATTCAGGAGCTCATATAAACACCAAACAAAAATTATGTTGCCACAGGACAGGACAGGGATGGACAGGCAGCAGCCTTCATGACTGTAGGTCACATGCTGTCTCCCTCTTAGAACATGGCAACACAGTTTTTGTTTGTTGTTCATGTGAGCTCCTGAATTTCTGAAACTGCTGAAGAAATTTGAAAGGTAAACATATTATTTTAAAGCTTATTCGTTCCTCTTTCAAGTGCCGCAAACTGCATTAAATATGTGCAGTGTAGTGTATTGTTGAAAACTGTCCAGTTTTTTTTGCCCACCCTCTAAATTATAGACTGTAACTCATGCATGTATAATATGTATTTCTAGCAATATATTTTGTTTTGAAAGCATGCATGCTGAACATGTATTTATATCATATGTCTATTATAAAAATCATATACTTAAACCAAGTACTTCATCTTACATGCAGGAGCCCATCCCTCACACCACAGGATTAATTTATATAGAATATATCTGTTGTCCAGGTATGTTTATTATATGAATAATCCTTACACGGATCATATGCTTCAACTATACTGTATATGCCCTCATACAGGGGGGGTGCACAAAAATGTTTGACATTTCATTAACCTATACTTTCATTATTTAATATAGTAGAAAATTGAATTATGTGTCATCTGACAAGTAAACTCAGAGTTTTTTTTAACTTTGAAAGACATGCTCAAAGTGATTACCATTCCTTTGGATAATCTGTCTGTAATGTACAGCAGTGTTTTAAATAGCCTTGTTCAGTGTTTCTTGCATTATGCCTGTGAGTGTTGAAACCACAAAATGTTTGAGTTCATCAATGGTCTGTGGATTTGTGGAGGACACCTTCTTTTAAAGGAAACAACATTAAAAAAAGAAAATGGCAGTCTTAGATCAGGAGATGTTGCTGGCCATGAGATGTCCCCTTTCATACTCATAACACGTTCTCTTCGAACTTAACAATCTTCTCAATTGTTGGACTTGGTGGAGGTGTTTTATCAGGAAAAAAAGAGCTAGGGGTGTTCATCATCTATAAATTAATTGAAATGCCTTCACCTGCTACTGTGAAGAGAGAATGTAGAAGTCTGTTTCCTGATAAAACATCAAATTCAATGAATAAGAATACTGTTGATAAGTTTGAAGAGAAAGTGTTATCAATACAAGAGGGGACATCCAGTAGCTAGCACTATCTCCAGACCACCAGATTTTTTTTAAAATGGGGGTTCCTTAAAGAAAAGGTGTTCTCCACATCATTCATGAACTTAAGTTTTCTTTGGTTACAAGGTTTGGAGCATAACACAAAAGACTCTCGACAAGGTAATTGAAAACACTGTTGTACCTTACAGACAAATTATCCATAGGAACAGTGAACACTTCAAATGACTCTTTCAACATGAAATACTTTTTTAGTTTGTCTATCATATGACATGTAATTTAATTCTCTAACTTAATAAATAATGAAAATACAGGTTAATAAAATTTGAAACATTTTTGTTTGCCACTCTGTACTGGGTCTGCCCAAAGTTCTGGAACATTGATATTCTTTTTTGTTTGCGTGGTTGCATGAGTGAAGGAAAAATATTCCAACAATTTTTTTTTGTTTGTTTCCTCTGTTGGCTCCCCAAAAAACAAAATATTGGATTTCTCCCTCTGGAAATGGAGGCCAAAAGAGAGGCAGTTCTGCAGCTGCACAATGCTGGAAAGTGTTGTGGTGAGATTGTAAAGGAACTTAGGGCCTTGCCATAAATAGGAAATTTGTCTGGGGGACCCTGAAACGGTTCTGTGAGACAGGCTCAACTGCTGGTCGTCCGAGGTCCAAACGTACCCAAGGCCATCAGGTCCATCAGAGACAAGATTCGTTGGAATCCACGGAGGAGCATGGCCCAGATGGCCAAGATGTCCACCATGAGTGCTACGACAATGAGGAAATTGGTCCAATACCACCTCAAGATGCGGCCCTTCACCCTCCAGAAACGACAAGTCTTGTCTGAGAATACAAAGCCCAAGAGGCTTGCCTTTGCCAAGGAAATGTTAAAAAGCTGAAAAAAGGTGAACTGAAGGAGATTCTCTTCACTGATGAGAAGATGCTCATTGCCCAGTGCATCCACAACCGCCACAATGACAGGGTTCTGGCCAAGGACATCAAACAGGTCCCCACAGAACTGAAAACAGCTTTCCAGAGGCAACATCTCTCATGTTCTGGGCTGGCATCACTGCCTCCAGCAAGAGCCTCCTCGTGTTTGTCCCCCCTGGAGTCAATATAAATAAAGATTTCTACATCAAACACATCCTGGAGGATGTGGTCACCCCCTGGGCCAAGAAGAAGTTTGGCAAGAAGCCCTGGACCTTCATGCAAGACAGTGCCCCAGCCTACACTGCCAAGGCTACTCAGGATTGGCTGAAAAAACAAGATTTTGGATTTCTGAGCATGGAGGAGTGGCCCCCCTCTTCCCCAGATCTGAACCCCATGGACTATTCTGTGTGGACCTACTGGTAGACCAAGGCCAGTAGCATCAACCACCCGAATCTGGACTCTCTCAAGTCTGCCCTGACCAAGGAGTGAGCCAAAATGCCCATGGATTGTGTATTCACCTCAGCCAACACCTTCAAGGGACGTCTCCAGTATGTCAATAAGGCTGGTGGAAGCCATTTTGAGTAGTTTTTTGTCCACATGTACTCTGATATGTAATAACCATCTATGGAAAATTTGAACTTGATTCCTCTAATACTTCCTGAGTAAATCCAAATTTACCATGTTCCAGAACTTTGGGCTGACCCGGTATATGTGCATTCATAATTCAATACATGAAAAATACACAAATTTATATGACACAGATAATTGCATATAACTACCATGTATGGTTTTTCCATATGAGCCCATTCATTGTGCTTGATTGAAGTTCCAGTTTTTCTATCATGATATCATCATCATATTGTCACTTTCATGTGTAAAGATCATAATAAAGGTCAGTTGGTGGAGCTGCCAAAATTTTTTATTTTTATGGCAAAAGTTCCATTTCAATCATGAGGCCAGGAGAATGGTGGAGTGACAAAAAGTTGTTTCTAGATTGGTCCAAATTTTTTTGAGTAAAAAAGTCATATCTGGTAAGCATGTGAAGATGATGATGGGTGAAAAGGGCATATCTCTGCTTCCAATCACACTTCTGGCTCTGGAGGGAAGTTGACCACTGTGAATGATTCCTCTCCTATTCAACATAATCAAGTTGATGTGCTCTATCCCACTTCATAATTGTTAGTTGTCAACAGTTTATCCACTCAAACAGAAAATGTTAAATAGTCAAGATGTGACCTTTGCACACGAAGGTGACAATATCTGGCATTGCATATGTATGACATCATGGCTCAATATTTGTGTTTGGTGCTTTGGAGGACAAATGATCAATGTTCTTTGATTCTCTTGGTCTTGAATCATGTCTTTGAAGTTTTAGTCTTGAAAGTCACCATAGACATTTTTTTGTGCAAAATGGAAAGGATTTCAAGTTTGATATGAATTGGGCTTTTGTGATGCCTCTATCCCAGCAGTAGGTCATGCATTTCCTCTCAGTAATTATATTCTTTTGTGCAAGAGGTGGATGATACAAGGTGTTCCAAAGAAAAAGTCTGCTTTAAAATTTGATTTTTCTTGTGTTATATTGAACTTGAAATAACTTTTTTGTATTAGTTGAAAAGAGAAGAGATTAAGCTCTCTTTTGCTAAAAGCCACTTGAAAATCAACTATTTCTGAAGTGAGATATGAAACAGTGAAAATGAGACTGAAATTAATTTACTTGCCTTCATTGAAGGACATGTTCAAGGTTTAGATGAGATGGGCTTATTCATATCGTAAGTTCACTATGGGATGGGTTCATTTATATTAACTCCTTATTTATCAGTGTCCCAAAATTGGGACAATAAAAAATTGTGTCCTCATTTAGTTGCAAACTCTGCAAATGATGTAAGCTTGGCAGCTCCCATCATCTTAATCCATGTCTGATGGTCCTCAGTGAAATCTTGAATATTCCCATAAATAAGGTTTCATTGACAATTCTTGACTGACAATTTATTGAGATGACCTACAATTTAGGTGGTCTAGAATGTTTTATGAACTACTTCATGACATATCAGCTTAATGGAGACCTCAACCATTTCCAATTGTTTTATTAAAATTAGAAATTTAGCAGAACTCATTTTTAGAAACAGTTTTGAACCATTTCTTGATATCTTGCACCTCTCTCCCAATATACAAATTTAACTTTTGCCTGTTTTTGATTACCAGCAAAACCTAGACCAGAACTATGGAAGTGTTTCAGCAATAACTTTCCTTCTTATAAAGAGAAAAGCTTCATCACTGTCACTTTCACTGTAAAATTACTCTCTACAACAAACTAACCTCAAGGATGCAAAAAATGCTTATTTAACCCAACTGTATGAACAACATCTTAATTGAACTTTCTAATAATTCTCATTTCTAGTCCTCCAGTCAACTTTGTTCAAAATTTTTTTTTTTTGTGAAAGAGAAACTGGGATTATGAATCAAAATGTATTGCATGGTGTGGCAAAAAGAAAGACCCCCCAACTTTTTACCTTCTGTTTCTAACGTTACTCTTGCTGGAGTCATTTTTATGAAACTTGAGCTGTGCATAGACTGATAGGTTCTTAACACCCTTTTAAGTTTCAAGCAAAATCATTTCACTACAGCAAGGCCATGAATGATAATTTCTAAAGAAACCAGAAATTGAATATGGATGGGGGATTCCAGCCTCTGCAGAATGACAAAAGTCCTGCCTCTACACCCACAATGCAAAGGCTCTTCCTCTTTTCAACATTCAACTTATTTTGAACAGTTGTTCATAGCCTTGCTATGGCAAGATGAATTTAAATGAATTTTACAAGTCTCATCCAAACAGGCCTATGCAGGTTGTGAGTTTCATGAATATAGCAATAGTAAGAAGAGATTATTTGGTACGTCAATGGTCTTTTTAAAAAATAAACATTCTTCATATTTCCTTTGTAGAATTAAACAATTTTAATTGGAATTAATTGCTTGTTCTCTTGAGGAAATGGAATTGTTGATGCCATCCCATTTTTAAAGGTTTGTTACATTTTTGCTTGATATTGAATCCACTTTGATGCATTTGGCTCATGCTAGACCCGAAGGCCTGACAATATTTTTATGCATAGATATCAGAATATGAAGCTGTGCATCCAGTACGGAACTGGACTGATCTGAAGAGAAGAGTCGGACCTTATAGAAGATGCTTTGTTTACACTCATCACAGTATGCCTGGAGAGCCAATCGTTGTCCTTCACACTGCATTGACAAATGAGATCTCTCAGTCCATTGCATCAATAGTGGCTCGCACTCATGTGCATTCCAGTTGGTTTGCCTGATGCTTTTACCTGTCTGGCCTAGAATTTTTCCTCATATCAGTCTACCCTATGATTCCAGTTGACCAAGAAACAATGGGAGGAGTTGGAAAGGAAGGAAAAATGGAGGACTGTAGCCATATCAACACAGCCATCTTCTACTCCATAACCTCCACTCACAAAGGTCTCAAGGTAATCACAAAAAAAGTGGAAAGTGGTTTTCAGCAATTTTACATGGTGAGGATATGCAGGGCATAGATATGGGGAATTATTTGATCAAGCAAGTTGTGAAAAAGCTGCAAATGGAATTTCCTGACATGAAACAATTTTCAAGCTTATCCCCAATTCCTGGATTTCGAAGTTGGCTCCTAACTGTGTTGCATAAAGCTGAGAGAGGTAGGTCAATCTTTCAGGCTTGAGAAGAAGCTGTCTCTTCTCAGCTTCATTTCTGTGCTCTTCCCTATGTTCTTCAGGAGAAGTCTGCATTTTGGAGCCCCAAGAAGAATCTGAACTCTCTCATCTACTTTCTTGTGAAAAATCGCAATTCTGGAAAGAATTGCAAAATGTTATTGGTAAAAATAAGTGGATCCAGGATGACAGGATGGTGAATGCCCTGGAAACTCCTCTTCTGAGACTATGTGTTCAGTATTTAGCCATAGAAAAACATAGAGGCTATGCACTCAACAGTGTTGGTAAGTCTCAGGGTAGAGGCCTGAAATCAAAGCCTAATTTTATTGACAAGGATGATTTTGAGATGTCATTTGTGCAGCAAACTTTCATCTGAGGAATGGAGCAATGATTTGGAGGGTGAATTGGAAGGCTGACTTATCTCCAAGGGGATTGAGTGGCTCTTGCTCTATAATGGTTAATTACAGGTAATGAATGGACCTTGGTATTATTACTCATTCATTTTCCATCCAGTTCTCCTATTTGAACTCCAACCATATCTTCATCCAGGTACTTTCTGGATGCATGTGAGATAAACAGCCAACACTACTTGGAGGAATATCAGATTGAGGCATCAGAGCAGGTTCTCCATCTGGCACAGCGGGCACAGGATGTCGCCAGCATGTCAAGAAGATCAAAGCTGTGATATCAATGTGCGATATTGTAATATTTTTTAAATATATGTTTCTTTGAATGCAACAATGTTGTCTCTGACACAAGCTGACTTTTCTGCCCAAAAAAGTCATGCCATGCTCATGGAAGAGTCAATGTCATAATTTGCAAAACAGGCAAACTCATTTCCAAGGTTATTCTTGTGTTTGGGAATAAATATGCTGCGATGCAAATGCAGGAATCTGGATACAGTTTCCTCCATCACCACTCCTAGGAAATTTATGATAGAAGGCTGTTGAAGGGAGTACAGTTCAAAACCTGCTATCAAACTTGAAGTAATTACTCACCTGTGCAAAGAATAATTTTTCCCCTGGGACAGAGAAGGAATTTGATTGTGCTTCCCATTTTGGCAAGACAATCCTCTGAGAGGAATGGTGGATCTGCTATTACAAGAGTGAATGATGCTTCGAAGTCCCTGGGTACAGACAATGGAGATTTATAGTCATAGTGGATAAAGCGTTCTCCAAAGACATTGAATCGACTGTCATGTTCAAATAGGACACCTGCAACCAGAGAAGGAAATGCACCCCAAATAGTTAAAATGATCCTATAAACAGCATATATTCATCACAACAACCATGAGCAGGGTTCTTACATCTTGTGAATTGAGATTTGAGGAGACCCAGAAATAACGAGGGACAAGAGATGCAGGCAACGTTTCCTTCAGGAACTTGGCTGATGACTTCTCTGGATAAGGCTCCTATTGTCTCCTCTGCATACCAAAACTGACTCAGTTGCTATAAGGCAATGGTATGATCAAGTCAGATTCCAGGACAGCTTTTCATGATCAAGATAAACAACTTACACTTACCCAGTTTTCAGGGAACAGGTCAGTCATAGACTGTATCTGAATGTTAGAGTGCCTTTCATCATCACCAGATAAGACACTGATTGCCTTCTCTTGTTGTGCTTTCTCTTCAGCATAAAATTCCAATAAAGCAGAAAGAGCTTCTGATGACAGCCTTGGATTATCATCATCATCAGAATCCATGTCTATAAAAATGTCATCCTGTTTATTTCCCATAAGAGATTTCAATTTTATTATGCAATGGAAGCACAAGTCTTTCTTCAGATAGCTCATGGCTTTAGACCTCTATCAACACCACATTTTCCACTCAAACAGATTGATGGACACAAAGCTAGACAGGAAGTATTTGTATTAGAGCAACATTATCTCCTCGAATAAAAATCTGAGGTATGTAACGTTGGCAAAGTTCCCTCCTCCCATGAAGATGTTGAAAGGGCACAATACGAGGATCAGGAGTCTGAGATCTTGGATATCTTGAACACTTGCCACCAAAGAAAACCAGGTCAGCCTTCATAACAGAAAAATCCCCTTTCTCTGTTTCCCCTTTGGTATCCTCTAGGTTCATTCGCTTAACAAATTCTCCCCTCAGTTTCCCTTCAGGCAAGAGGGGCTTCCTATGGAGCTTCCTTTGGAAAACTTCTTCAACATCAACCAACACTAGGTTCCAATGCTTGTCAAAAATTATGAGGAAACCAGTACAGTGTCCCCTCATCTCTTTATAATTCCTGGTCCACACTCTGACTCTTTTTCTCTGATCCACAATCTCCCGCAGCCTTCCTAATGGCCCACAACTGTAACTTTTCATTCTGGTCAACACGTTCCTTTTCTGAACTGTTGACTCTTTCTCAGGAAGGGTTGGTGTCTCCTCTGCGGTACCACTGTGCAAGCATTGAGGTTTTTGAAGTTTCTTGGCGCTCTTGGAGCTTCCTCCAGGTCGTGGAACACCAACAGAAGCTTGACCTTCTAGCACATGCCTACGAAACTGATCCAAATTGTCGTAAATCTTGGCTCTCGGGATTGGTATTTCCACACTATCTGCACGTAATGCCTTCAGGGGATTGAAGGTTTCAGACGTCAAGTCTAATTCATCCTCTCTAGATGACAAGGAACTGAATTCGCCTGCATCTGCAGCAGTTGCCATTAATACGGTAACACGAGAAATATAGGACTCCTGTCAATAATAAGGAATTGTGGAAATGATTAGTGAAAACATACACGCCTTCTCTGCCGCCATGTACTGAGACCAGTCATTTCTAACATCAAGTTGCAGGATGTTCATCTCTGTTGTACAAGTAAAAAATGCGCACATTTCTTGATAATTGCTCAGGTTCGGAGATTTTTTCAATTTTATTCATAGGCCCAATACATTTTAAGCGGTTAAGTATTTAACAAGCTCAATTTACTTTCCTTGTCGGGTTGCAAAAGCAACTATATGGCAGCACTAGCAGCTGGTGAGTAATGTCTGCGTAGTGTCGCAGATTGAAATTAGGAATTCGCTGCCGTTTTCACTTGTGCTTTTCTTGTTGATTTGTTGCAGGAATGTCAGAATCGATTGCTTGAAAAGTCAGCAGCACTGTGGGAAGCAAAAAGCGAGACAGGCATGAAGTGGATCGTGGTATTGTTCCTTGCGGCTTCTTTGAAGCTAGCCGCTGCCCAGTTTCAGTGGCAGATCAGGGATTCATTCGACGAGGTGAAAAATCAGATCCACAACGTGGACGAGGAAAACTGCAACATTCGCCACGTCAGAGATCTCTTCCTTGATGAGGATACAGTGTCTCACAAGCCGGATATTAAGGATATAAATATCAATCCCGTCCTTCCGAATCGGACTGCAATGCTTAATGTGCACAACACTGCTCTTAACCGGGGATTCTTCTTCAGTTACATTCTTCAAAAAGCATATGACGACCATGAACCTGGTCTCATGTACTACTATCTATCTGTGATCGCTGATGTAACAGCCAATCCCAGTGTGAATGCAAGTGCTTTGTATTTCTCTGTGAACACCTCATACAGTCCATCCTACAAAGGATTCTTCAACAAGACCATGCCACTGTTTGCACCAAGGGCTTTTAGGCAAGGAGCTCATTAGGCAGCATTGCTTTCTGCTATTGAATCTGTTATAAACGAATATTTTCAGGAAACTGTTAATGCATTTCTTTTTCGTCCATAGGGCTGATGACTACAATGACCCAATCCACTTGGAAAGATTAGCCACATTGAATGTGATTGAAGCCTGGGATTTGGGTGCCATACCACCCACATCAAGAAGTCTTAATTATACAACTGATGACTACAGAATTAATGAATGGTAGTTGGGACTGCTACTCTTTGAGTGGGGAAATTATTTCACTCAGAATTATATGGTAATCTTCTATGCTTATTAGGTATAGAGCATGGCTCCCTGACAATGTCAAAGGCAGACAGGATACAAAAACAACATATCAAGTGAAAATAAGATATGCCAACAATACAAATGAGACCTTCACATGGCATGGACCTCCTGGCAAGCCTTATCCACAATTGCTAGTTCTGTGATTGATGTATGTACTGTCAGGATCTTGACAATAGATTTTTCTTATGTATTTCAGGCCCAGATGAGACTCCTGGTCCAGTGAAGTGGACTCGTCCATACTTCGACTGTGGTAGGTCCAATAAATGGATTTTTGGAGCCTCTGTCCCAGTAGCTGACATATATCCTCGCCACACACAGTTCCGACACATTGAATTCCCAACGTAAGTTCTGTGATTTCTAATGATGAAACAAAGTGGAATGGGTGATAGCCAAAGAGAGAAACATTCATTCATCAGGTACGTGGGTGTATCTGTGGTGGAGATGGATTTTGATCGTATTGACATCAATCAGTGTCCCCTAGGTGAAGGTAATCCTGGTCCAAATAAGTTTGCTGGAACAGATCATTGCAAGGATGTGACAACTGAAGTAAGCAAAGCTGTTTTAACCGTATTGCTATAGCAGGAATAGCTTTTGGTGAACTGAAATTGAAAATTGAAATATTACAAAAATTTGAACTTCCAGTGTGAACCATTACATGGCTATGGGTTCCGTCGAGGAGGATATCAGTGTCGCTGCAAGCCAGGCTATCGTCTGCCAAATGTGATCCGTCAGCCATATTTGGGTGAGATCATGGAACGGGCCACAGTTGATGAATATCATAGAGGCTTCAGTTGTGTTCCCATAGGATGTGAGTTTTGCAACAGAGCCACATTAACTCTGGGTTTAGCATACCTTATGAAGCTGAATTGGTAATTTTTTTTTCAGTCATTATGGCACTCCCTGTGGACTGGTATCGATTAGCCCCTGTTCAGCGACAACAATACATTAACCAATTCAGTGTGAATCCTGAAAATTACAAGGAGAGCTCCAACATGCACTACTTCATTAATCGTACTATTGATCTTAATGATTCCATCTCCAAGATGGATTATGTGGCACAGCTCTTCAACTTCATGAAGTCTGTCCGTTCTGGCAATTGCAAAGACCGGTGAGTTTCAATTGATTTTGATAACATCTACTTTTGTGTAAGGGATTATTCTCTTTTTCCATTAATTGCAGATCGAAGTTCTCGGCAGATGACTTGGTACTCCGAGGAGATGTCAGCTGGGGAGCAGAAAAGCAATTTGCCAATGAGGCACGGATGGCCTTACGTCTTGCAAATTTCATCTCTGCATTTCTTCAGGTAAAAAAATCAGTTTGAATTTTGTGGTTTTATGTATTCCTGCAAACAAATTGTACAGTTTTTGTGGTAACAAGAGTTAAGGTCAAGAGGGATTAAAAAATCTTTGCAGACCCCCAGGGTTGGAGATATCAGAAACTCAGATACATTCTCAGACAGAGAAATACAGTAGGCTTGAACATGAATAAGGGGAAGAGGAAACAAGTTATAGATAAGGAAAGTAATTGAGATAATTGAAAACAGTGCAAGACCATGCAAGATTCACATCAGAATCATGCTGCAAACATTCCTAATGGCTTAGACTTATAAGCAGAAAAACTTGACAAGTTATGAATTTCTTATTGACAGGGCATTATATTGTTTCATTCTTGACATCAAATGATAAGCTGCCCTAGACAAGTAAACACCAGGGGGATTGGTTACCTGCTCATTTGGCTCTGAGCAGGCATTATATTTATAAGTAGATCCACAAGGGAAGAAGGAAGGTTTCCAAAAGTTAAATTTTGTGTTGGGTTTTTGATGAATGATATATAAGCAAGATTGAATATGCTGGCCAAGTGATGAGTTTCTCTATAGTTTAAAAAGTGGATGCAAGTGTTCTTTTTTTTTTGCACATCTCATCACTAATCTTTTTTTTTTTTAGCATGTTCAGTATCCATCTACAGTTACATTATTCTTTATGTTGAGGTGTAAGAATTTAAGTGTGGATGATTGATGGTATGATATAACATCTGCACACTTCCCAATGGTCACATTTTTCTGAAATGAATACTGTTTTCTGAAGTTCTTTTTAAACTGTATATGCTGGATATGATTACTAAAAGTTAAATATCCTTAAATGTATACTCCTAGGAATATCACCACTTCCATCCTTTGCAACTCTTTCCATGAAATTTTAAAGAACATATATCCTGCAAGGCTTACCATCTGGGCTGAAGCAAGACATAGTTCTGGTTCATGTAAGAGAGTTTGACTGGAGTCACTGAGCCAGTCTTATAAAGCCCTTCTCTGCTTGTAGTTTTCATAATGTTTCTGTTGAGGGATTCACAAGTGAAAGGACTTGACTATGATGTACTCTTAGTTCATCAGATTTGTGAATATAGAAAAATGAAAGGGCTGGACCATGTTGATGAAGGAAAGAAACAAGAATTTCCTCATTGTCTTCAAATTTCTCAAGAACATATGCAAGATACCAATGTCCTCCATATTCACATTTCACAAACCCTCTCATGCTTGAATATGACATCTCCATTGGAGTGTTGAACTTGACATCTGCAAATGTGCTTGACTTTGAAAATTGTTTCCCTCTGATTATAGTAGAAGATAGAGGAATATAGCACTGAACATTTTGTGTTCCAGGAATTGGCTGTATGCCTGCAAACCATCTTTGGAGCTTCTGTTTCTTTTGATCTCTGTCTCAAGGACAAACTGAAATCTTGTAGTTCTCAGATTCTCTATAGCCCACAAAAAGAGATCTTGAGGAGTCTGAATTTGTAGATCATATGGTCTTTAGAGGCTCACTCTTGCAGCTAACCTTTTGACTGTGCCACCCACACCATCACATGGCCCTTTGCCATGTGATGTGGCAAAAAAGTGCCACTCTGCTGGAATTCCAAAATCAGCCTCATGAAAGGTTGGTTGCAGAAATTCTTTTTTATTTTCATACTGGCTAGCTGCACCATCTGAGAAATAGGTAATCTTCTTGATAGGGCCAACTGTTGCCTTCTCTTCATGCAACAGTGAAAGGAGATGCTTTTTCTGGAAGGTATAAACTGCAACTGTGTCATGTATAAGAGTATTGGATATGATGATAAAGCTCAAGTGTTGCAGTTCATTTTCATCATTCACATCTTTGTGAGGCATCTTAAAATAGCAAACAGAAGGATGAATTGTAGCCTGATTATTATTCCAATGGAATCCTTGTGCAGCATCTTGAAGAACAAAGGAGTAGTTCTCTGCAAAATCTAGAACAATGACTTTCCCTGCAGCAAGGTTTTCCTTTGTCTCCTGAAGAAATGAAGATTGCTGCTGGGCAATGAAATCATGTTTTCTCAAGAAAGTCTTTTCAAGGAAGTAATCCAGAAACTCCTCAACACTTTTCACCTCTGTGTCCAGAGATCTATCTGTTGACACATATTGCTTGGAGGTGATGGAGTCCATCATTCTGTCATCAAAGTCATTTTGGAGCTAAGCATGCACATGCAGCATTTGTATGCATTAAATAAAATGAAGTTTAAAGTGATCATTTTTACTTTGGGTTCAATTGAAATAACACTGTTAAATGCATTCACATAGGTGCCCATAATAATGTTGAATATTCACGTTAATCAATTTAATGCAAATGGCATGATATCTCCATAAACTACCAAGCGCCCAAGTTAAAATTTGATACAGAGGTAGCCATATGTCTTGCCTACCTTTCATCCAATTCTCATCAAAATTCAAGAGGGTTGTTTTTGACAAAGTGAGGTCAAAGGTCATCAATATGGAGACCTTACTGAATGGTAACTTTTAGCATTTCTCAAAATGTATCAGTACCAATGGAAAGGACTGGAAAAGAACTAAAAAATGAGCCTAAGATGAGGTCTCTAGCACTATTAGGACCAGAGTTTCAAGGAGAAGACTATATCAGGGTATGGAATAAGGCATTTCAGCCTCAAATTTTGTGACCTCATACCAAAGGAACCAAGGGTCTAATGGACCCAATATTTTGTGTGAATTAGTTTCTCACCATTGTTGATAGGTATACCAAACATCATCCAAATCTGAGGTGGGTCACCTGAAAAATGTCCTCCAAGTGTGTTGATTTGACACGGAATGACTCTATAGCATCATATGCAAAAAACTTTTATATCCTCAGACAGCTTAATCAGTTACCTTTGCAAAGTATGCACTCATGCAATGATTCGTGCCAAAATTGGTCCAAATTTTGCCCCAGAATTCATCTGGTTCAGTTTTTCAGCATGGAACAATTAAAATCTGTCCTCAGCTGATCAATGGAAAGCCTACTTTTCTACTTGCATGCCATGCAAGAAGTATGTTTTTTCTATGCACCTTAAGGAAAAGAATCCTATCAGTGTCCTCCAAAATTCATGCCAGTTGTTTCATGATACAGAATCACAGTATGAGGGTAGTTTGACAATGAGTGAGAATCTCAGTAAGGATAGGATGTCATAGGAGTCACCTTGCCACACTTAAGCGCATACTTGAGATTCTCACTCATTGTCAAACTACCCTCATACATTAGTAGTTTCATGTGTGAATGCCCAGAAAAAGGTGAAGATCTTATCAGGTTACAGAAAACTTCTTGCCCTACAAGGGATACATGAGTGGGGGAAACAGGCCTTGGAGTCATTTGTAATGTACTAAGTATTTTGGACTAAGGTTGTGATGATACAGTGGCAGCTTTAGCAGGCATAGAAATACACCAGAAGGCCTAAACTACCCATTATCATTTTTCTCTAGCTAAGCACACACCTCTACCCCATCCCCCAAAAGATTTCCCCAATGCATTGATAGTTCAGATCAATGGATTGATGTTTTCAAAATGCCATCATGAGAGCCCTACTTGATAAGACATGAAAAAATTACTCACATGAGGGGTGTACTGATTCCTGGGCTGTAGCAGGCAATCATCATTCTCAGGTTCATGACCATGTCCATGATCATGGCCAAGACTATGGCTATGGTGGCCATGGATGTGCCCATTGGAATGCTCCCTATTGATACTGCGAGAAGTGTCCCCAAATTTTTCTCCACCCAAATCTGCAGTTTACGGGAACATACAACTCAGAATCAACATGAAAGCAATCAAATATAGTGAGATAAATGGAGCACTATTTTGTGATCACCAGACTGTTTTTACATTTTCTTCACTTTGTTTACACTTTACCTTATGCTAGATGCACTACTTTATAATTGTGACATCAATGTTGAATGAGAGGGAAACCATAAGGCACTAACACTGTCCATATGCTTCAAAGAAGAAAATACTTTGATGTGCTTTTCTTCTCTGAAGCATATGGACAGTTCAAAACATGTAAGGTGAATAATAGTATCATGTTCATTGACACAAACCCATAGATACATGCATAATAAGACACATTTGACAATAGGAAGAAGAAGTCATCAAAAACATCATCAATAATCAATAGCAGTGTGCATTCAAGCATGTATAAGAGTCTGGTATAAGAGTCTCAAGAATGCATCCATTGGAGCAATTTATACCTTTTGCTCAAAGTAGCTGTAGAATGGTATGATGCCAAATATTCCCAGAAAGGCACTGCCCACATGAAGACAGTTGCAAAAATGACATTACTAAGCGGAGAAAGAGCAAATGAAAGAGCAGCGGAAAAAACCTGCATTCTACAGGTACTTATAATGGCAATTATGGCATGAATTTCTTGAAGGGTTAGGCTACAGTGACATGTATAAAGTTCATATTGTGGAGATTGGACTAGTGTGAAGGAAGCACAAACACAAAGTAGCCAAGGCTACAGATGAAGGATAAAATTATAGTTGACTCTGCATAATGAAATACTCACAGGAGCAGCAAAGTTTATTCTCCAATCTGGAGTATTCCAATAACCAAGATCATCATACTGCACTTCTTTTTCTTCACTCTTCTGACAATTTTTAAAATTGATATAGAACAGGATCTGTTTTTGCATCTTTCTCATTAATTTAAGAATGCTTTTTGCATATTATTTTGCACTTACAGTACAGTATATTCTGTCAATTCTCTCTGCTTTTTTTGTTGTTTTCTCCATTTGTATTTTCCTGCAGATAGGCTTACTGTACTTTTTGTGATTTTCAAGATATTCCTGTTTCTTCTTCCAGTTTGTATTTTTGCTTATTGTTTTTGACCTTGGAAACTTTTGACTGTAAGTTCCTAAACTGTCAAGTCAGTTCAGTTTACATCTTGATGGGCATTGAGAACTGCTATCTTTTTGGCCAAACTGTGGTCTTTTCTATTCCCCATGGTCCACTCAGAATGTGCAGGTCTGTTGCCCATAGGCTCAATTTATTGTCCAGGTGAATTTGTTCTCACTTTCACTTAAAAAGGGTTGGCTTATTCATCTCCTTTCTGCATCTGCAGTCTATATTTACAGCCCAACTCCTATGAAAGGGTGTGTTGCCTCTCCTCCTGCCCCTGCCCTCAGGTCTAGGAAATTTCAAGTGGCAACTCATGACCTTGATCCCATGAAGTAGGAGGGTGTCACTGGGGGATGGGTTGGTGAGGGCTTTAAGAGGATGTGGAGTAGGAAAAATACGCATTTTGTTTTCAACAATGAAAAGAATTTCATAAAATTGTATTCCTTTAAGCGAGTCATTCTAATAACTGTATTCCTTCATGTGATGTTTCTCATAATGTGTCTCATGGTTAAAAAATTGGGACCATGCAATAGTATTCTATCAATCAGTATCCCATTATGCAGAGTTGACTGTATATACAATTAGGCTTATTGCATGAATAATGTTTAAACAAACCACAGGCATATTGTTCATCACTGAATTGTCTGAGACTAGTCAGTCCTCTGTAAGTGAATTGACCAGGCAAGCTAAAATGAATGCACATATAAAAAAGTTATACTGGCAAATTAAATTGTGAAAAAAAACCTATCAAGAAAAAACTTCCAATGTAAGCTGACACGAGGAAAATGCCTTGCCCAAATGTTAGATGGCTTTGAGACTGCAACTGTAACTTTAATAGAAGCAATTAGCTTGAGGTGTAACATTCCAGTTTCTGATGTTAGAACCAACTAACATTTTAACAGGTAATGGGTAATTAGTGGGGAAAAATAGAAACTCACCAGGGGGATTCTTGCACTGATGCCGAACATAACAGAAGGCACAGGCCAGAATGACCAGGAAGGAAATGCTCCCAAGGACTATTGCCACAATCAGATAGTGTGGGAACTCAAGCCCTGCCTGAGAGATGTTTGGAGTATCCACCTTGCGGCCTATTTTCTTCTTCTCTGCCTTCTCATATAAAGTCTCTTGAGCCTTTGCATTCCCCTCTTTAGGCTCTGAGTGCCTCATGCCTACCAAAAATAAAAAGATTTTCATCTCTTGAAATTTTCCAAGGGCACTGATGGGCTTTTCATGAATCAATAAGAAAAAATTAAATGGTTACTTTTACACATTACAAATAATTAGAGATCAACCAATATATTGGTTGCTGATATGGGCATATTGGTGAGTATTCACAATGCTCTTTCAAACCTAATTTTTTTGCTGATATTAGAAGTAGAGTTCTGTTCAATATATACAGTGAAAAAAAATAGGACTAGGACTATCTTTTATGTGCCCATATGGAAACCCTGAGATGTGCGATATAGCCAATATGGCATCATCTGAGAGGCAAGGAATTGCAGTTCTTTTGCTCTGCTTATGTTCCTGGTCTGGCACATAGAGGCAGACCTTTGCTCTGAAGCCATGGTGTCCAATACATTCACGACTTGCCACGTGTGGCAAATCGGCCACAGACATGTTGACATTGATGCGCTTCATCAAACCTACTTTCAAAAGATTGTGCATCCTTTTTATTAATATTGCATATATTTTGTATCATGTGGCGAATATGGTGACCTGATCGCCACAAGTTTGGTGAGCATCAAAATCCTATTGGACACCAATGCTCTAAAGCCTATGCTTTGCAGCATAACTTCATTGTGAGTTCATCAAGTTGAATTTGAAATAAAACCTAGCCATCCTGTTGAAACTTCAATATGGTTTTGTTTATGCTGAAATATTGGCCAATATTGGTTGATCTCTACAAATAATGTTATACTATACCATTCAAAGTCCACATACATTATCTATAGAAAGTATACATAGAATTAATTGCCTTACCAGCCTGCCTTGAGATTCGGAGTACTTACTGAGTGTTTTTTGGGTCTGAATTGCAGAGTAGTGGGATGTGCCAGCCAAATTAAAGGCCTGCATTTTGACATCATAGGAAGTACCAGGTAGAAGATGATGAAGTGCATGTGTCCTTGATGTACTCCCAAGTACTGTGACCTTTGTGTACTTCCCTGCACTTGTAGTCATGCGATAGTAGATGAAGAATCCATCAATGGGCACTTCATCCAATTCATACTACATAAGGAGGATTAGATGGAAGTAAGAATGAAGCACCCTAACCACATCCATGATGAACAGTGTCATGCAGATACAAGATACTTATATCCACTATATTGCTCTCTACCTCCATTCAGTGATTTCAAATTTTTCTCATTCTGGATATGGTCAACATTTAATTGGCAATCTAATTAAAGCCTGTCAGCATGGGGCATTTAAATCAGGGTATAAAGGATTGCCATTAACTAATAATTAACTTTGCTGCAGTTAATGACACCTGTCAACCTTTTACTTGGTTAATGTTATGGTGCTAAAACATGCATACACCTTCAATGGAATGAATGGTCCCATTTGTAATTTTTGTAAAGAAATAAAGAGAAATAAGACCAAAAAAAGCTGAAGACTCACCTCCCAATTAACAGCAATGATGGTTGAGCTGATTGCCTCAAGGCTCACAATGCTAGGAGCAATGGAAGGCTTCTTGTCTGCTGGAATTTGAGACAGGGTATATTTCCCTGACTTCTTCCCTAAGCGATTGTCATTGTTGGAATAAACAGCAGCAATCCTAAACCTTTCAAAAACAGCAACAAAAATGATTTAACAAAGTCAGCAATGCCATGACATGAACAGAGAGATATGCAAGTCAAGTTATGTGAAAAAAAAGACAAAGGCCTACTTATAGGCTTTTCCAGCTTCCAAATTTGGAACCGCATAGCTGTCAGCATGGGGAGGGATTTCATCATCCATAGTATTCCACTTGGTTCCAGGTGAGATTTCCCTCCACTGAATCTTGAAGAAAGTCACTGGAAGACTTGTGGAATTCTCAGGTGGAGATGGGAGTGTCCAATAAAGCATGACAGAGTCATTAGATATCTGAATCACCTTCGGCTGTGATGGAGGAATGAGAAGATCCCTCCCACCTATGAACAAGAACATCCAGAATGAACATAAAGCACTCTTGGGAGACAAGAATAAGATGCCCTTGTCACCCTGCCAATTACTTTATTGGACTGAAAAATAGGGATAATTTGTCAAATAAAATAATGACAGAAAATATTCATCAAGAAATGGGCTCTAAGAGCTCATGAACAATAATGAGAATCAGACAAGACATCTTGCAACATATATCTGCCAGAGTGAAAACTTCCTGATTCTGAAGCAGAATTAATCAAATTGGCCTACATGCATAATCTTTTCTGTTCAACAATTTTGCTCTGATCATCAGAGTCCAACTTTTAATCTAATCAAACCTCTTGAATGGAAGCAAAGTGTTTCTCATTAGGAATATTTCATTTCCTCGTATTTCTTTTGCTGTCATCACCTTGTTGTTTCTCTGACAAGTATGATCCTTCAATCAATGAACTTGTCAAGACATGTGCAAGAGATGCTCTATCTGGTGTAGACAAAAATACCATAAGTTTAGAATTTTCAACCACACTACAAAAGATGAAAATGCAACACCCTCCTACAAATTAATAGATAAAACCAGATGAAATTCTTTGTAAATGTGGAACTAAAATGATTGCAGTGATTATATAAATAAATAAAACAGGTCTATAACTAACATTTGAATCCTTCTCAAAATTAACTTAATGAAAGTAAGAACTGATACTTATTACTTCATAAAAATCTGCTAGTCTCCCAATTTACATATTCAATCCTTTGGCTACATTTTGTCTGGCTTATCTGGACATACTCAAAAGACTCCATGCACTCATTGCAAGTGACATTGCACTCATTACATATTGCTATTCTCTAAGCACTATTTGATAACACAAAACTAAATGTAAATGTAAATGTTGTCAGCAAAAATTCACTTATAATGGGGCTCTTTGGAAATTTAGAGCAAGCAAATCAATCCTGCTCTTCATGGATTGACTTTGAGTGCCCAAAAAATGTTTGCTAAATATTTTGGAGAGTAAGGAACATCATGGTATTAACTTAAAACACCCGACTAGCCCCTCCCTAAATATTAATATACAAGAGGGATGTTTCAAATTGACTGGGCTAAAGATATGATACACAAAGTCTGAGTTCTACAGAAGGAATTCAACAAATATATCATTATTTGATGCCACAGTTAAATTTGCAGTTAAGAGTAGAGATTTAATCATATTCAGGGTGTTTCAAAAGTCAGTACCAACCAAATATGTAAGATTTTGATAAATACCTGCAATCCAATAATTTGTTCTGCTGATATCAGACTTTAACGCAAGTGTGTAATGAGTGCCTTTCTCTCAATACCTGTACAGTATGCCAGCAGTCCTCACCTGCTAACAGGTCTATCCAGTACACAATGGGTGTCAAATTGGCTACAGTGAATGTGGATTCTAGAATTAGGGCTACTAAAATAGTAGTTTTGAAATCACCTATCCACAGACCTGTACCATCGATGAAGCATTGATGCAACAGCAAATTATATATTAATTGATAGATGCAAGTGTCAGGGAAAAGGAAGAATGGAAATTTTCCCATACTAAAATGTTGGGCCCTGCGGAAAAGCTTGCATAGTCTGTGTCCAATTATAATATCATACAAGGAGAGCCTGAAGCCAGTTAAGATAGATAAAAGAGTGAAAGAAAAAAAGAAAAGAAGCTGTTTCTTGCACTGCCTTGCCCTGCACTGAAGTAACTTCCATCATCTTCGGAACTTTTTAAGTACTTTTTTTCCATTTGTATTCCAGACTCAAAGATGACCATAATTAAAAGTGTACATCTGAAAATTTTTATTTCAGTACATTTCTTTTCAGCCCATAGATGCCTTGTGAAGCCTTTTGATAAAACCCACAATGTCACTGACCATGTATAGTGACAGTCCTAATTCGAATCAATATTCTGCACTACCCATGCAGGAAATGAGGCAAATCAAGATTGACACCACCCAATGAGGAAGCTGATGAGGTCATGGTATTGATATGAATATGCCCTGCTAAGCATAATTGATGGCTTTATCAACAATGGTCATCAGCAGTCATAATGTAACATTGGGCCTAAGCCTCAACATGAGCCCATTGGGCCTACACACATATTTCAGGATCTATTAAGAAAGTAAGAAAGAAGGGAGATTTGGTTGTCATCAGGATACATAGGCATAGACATTTTTTGTGTGGCCATAAGCATTGCATACACAGCAGAGGAAACAAATGGGAAACATATTTGAAGGATGTATTTATGGAGTGTTTGCAGAAGAGATATTGTTTCTTAGGGAAAGAGCTTGGCTTATGTAATAGACTAGCATTTTCTGTGTATTTTCATTGTTGCAGGACATTAATGAAGCAAACTTCTGTCGAGTGGGATGTTGCCAGAAATAAACTGGTAGGCATCAGGATACTTATATCTACAAATTGACAGGCAATGGGGGAAAAATTTATCAACAATGTAATGCAAAGACCATGCCAATACTAGGCTTATGGAATGCGGATATTACATATATAGAATAAATATAGAATACCTATACCCAATCTGGGAGAAAATGCTAACTTGTGTGGAAGGAACCAAAGGACACATTCAGGTTTAGGCAAACTGGTCATATAATTGAAAATGAGCAGCAAATTTAGTTCCAGGAGACAAAAAAATGAAAGGAACATAAGTAAAAATCAAGCCTCTTCAATTTCATTGTCAGATTCATATTCTTAACCTCGTAACAGAGGTGCTCTCTCAATATTGATGATTGATATAAATGATCAAATATCAGGCCAGAATATGGAGTTAGCAGAATATGAGAAAACCCAATATTCTGGCCACTTTATCAGAATATCAGAAATTTTTATTATCATTACATCCCTTGTTAACAGTACAACATTCTGTACACAGGTGCAAGTTATCACAAATTTCTCAAAGAATCAGTGAAAGTGAATATAATATATATAAGAAAACAGATGAGAAAAGCAAATATGGTAATGAAATTGATTCACTACCTTCAGGATGAATTTGCTGATGCTGCTGCTTGTGTTTTCCTTTCTCTCTTTTGCCAGTCTCAAAAGCGTCTCCATCAGCAGTCATATCCTTGTCTTCATTCACCTCCTCCACCTCCTTTCCACCTTCTGTCAATTGCAAGGATTCCAGCCATGAATATTCACACAGAAAAGGAAAGATGTGCACCTGCAGGAGCAGATGCAAACCACTCTACACAGTCATAATATTGCCTGTTTTCCCAAAAAAGGATCCACCAAGGCATTATGAATCATATGAAAAAGGGACCCAGAATCCAAACAAAAGTCAATACAATGGAGGCATAAGGACTCTGCCACCTAAACACTTTGGGAGGCATTCAAAGGATCCACAAGCCCCCTAACAGGATATGATCATGAGCTAGTACTATGCTGCACTGCTGGGAAGATTGTGCGACTTCATTGAGAAACAAATGCAAAGGAAAGTTGAGGAAAGGGGTGGTCCTAATATGGCATGACAATGCACAAGTTCACAAAAGCAATGTTCCTCAAGTCTTAACCTTGCCAATAAAGTCTGGGTATTTTTAGGTAGTGGGATTCATGAAAATATTTCAGCATATTAGTCTTCAAATAAACTCAGTCTATGGTAAATGAATGGCATTACATGGGGTTTCCAAAGAGGATTTTTCTCATCGTAGAACCAGGGGTTCAAAAAGGTCTCACCTGAAGAGATGCTAGAATGATGTGTGACTTCCTGGGGAAGTACTCGTAACAAGGCACTCTGTGTTGCTCTACCAACTCCATTAGCAGCAAAACACTGATACACCCCTGCATGGTTCTTCTTCACCCTCAGAACCTCCAGTCCCGAGGCTAAAGCCAAATAATGCAATTTCCATCATTACACTATTTCATATGGAAAGAGCTATTTCATGACCCTTCAAAAGTCTGAAAGCACAAATTTGTCAACAAATATCTCAGCCCTGATGGCATTATGTAGGCAAATTTTATTACCTGAATAGAGCTTATGCAAGGTGTTCCATGAAAGTCTGACACATTAATTTTTGCATTTTCAAGAATGTTAATGCAACAACACTTGAAAATTTGGAGCAAAATGCAAGGATCTTAGCAAATGGGTTATAATGACTGAAATTCACATGAGGATTTTTTCTTGTTCAGAATATGAAGTCCTGAATACAACCCTTTTGAGATGTCAGAAACCATCCAACAGAAGATGTCCTTAAAATATCCCATAAAGACCTTGGGACAAGTCATCCAGTTGTAGACATCCCTGGGATGTCACTATGCTGTGTGGGTATGACCATATCATATAAACTGTTAACTGTACCTTATGCATTTGGGATACAATCAAACTTGGTTATAATGTCATTGAAGGGACCAGGGAAATATCATAGTTATAACTGAGGTTCATTATAAGCAAGGCTGCCTTTGCTGACATTCTATTCTCCTGTTTTCAAAACAGATGCTATATAATGATAAAGCTCCAGTGTACATCAATCATGCCGCACCAGCTTCAGCTTCAGCATTGACCTTATAATCATGATGTTCGCACTTCTTTGGACCTTGAACTACTTTAGCAAGGTCTCGTTGACATCTTCTTGACAGATCTACGAAATTTCTTGTTTTGTGACACATTCTTCTCTTAAGCATGGATGAAGCTGTCAAATTTTCCCAAATTTTGAAAACAGATGAGCAGTTGTCTATGTTCACTAGTGACATTAGCTTTACTTCACCCACTTTCTTTTCAATTGTGAAGGCTTGCCTCTTCTACTTTTCACTGGCCAGGGAATTATCCCTCCCTCATCCTCCTCCAGTCATAACCATGACTCTCAAGGAATACAGATTCCAGGAAAAAAAAGTTATGGCTTGCCAATGCTCATCTTTCTGATGATGGAAATTCCAGAAAGGAATGACGAATTTGGGATGCTAACTTTGTCAATTTTGTCAGTGGGACCTTGAATGGACTTTGTCATAACCAAGGTTCATGCTATACTCAAATTTGCTGTAACAGAGATAAAATTGCACATGCCTTATGGGCTCTATGCTGGGACCTGGTGCTTTTCATCACTATAACAGAGTTCGACTGTATTTATTTCTAGCAATATATTTTGTTGCAAAAGCATGAATGCTGAACATGTATATACAATATATGAAAGTCCTTATGAATAATCCTTACAAGGATCATATGCTTCAACCATATATGCCCTCATATATGTTTGTTCATATTTAAGTACATGAAAAATATATGGCACCAATAACTGCATATAACTACCATATATGGTCTTTCCATATGGGAAACCTTCACAAAAATATAAACTCTCTCTTAAATACATTTACTCCATCCTCTGATGAGCAGCAAAATAAAAAGTTGTGTTGCAGCCATGGTTCTCCTACCAGGTTAGAAGAGAAGATAAGGTTGGGCTACATCCCAGCAGGGGGTGGGACTCGGGAGGCAGTGATGTCACTGGTATACACTCTCCTTGGCTGATGGATAAAATCTCCTTTTTCTAGTCTATTTCTCCTCTGTTAAAAATGTCATCGATTAGTTTTTTCTTAACCATATCACCTTGCTCTTTGCACCTGCATTCTATTGCACTTTTGTAAGAATGCAGCTATTCATCTGGATTTGCTTCATAAATCCTGAGTTGCTCAGCAAGAACAAGAAGGTGATGAAGAAGTGGAAGTTTTTTGTTGAAGTGGTGAGAAGGAATATCCTAATGGGTGTTCATAAAAATCACGTGATTTGCCATGACTGTGACAAACAAGCTCCCTTCCTCTGATTTTGGGATACAGCATCACAGAATGAGGAAGTCTGACAATAAGCACATATTTCATTGCCATTTCAAAAGGGCAAATGACCCATGTCAACAATTTCTGTACGTAATATATTCTCACTGCAGACACATCCCTCTCAAACTTTTCAATATGGAATCATCCCTGGCTCTTTCCTATCTGATGCATTCCCTTCTGCAATGTAAGGAAAAAATTGTAAATGAGCGATTAGTCATGAAATGTGGACGTTATACTTCATATAATATAACATCGGAGGAAAACCAAGGGCAAGAATGGAGCAGTTGGGGTAGGTGTATACCAGTGACATCAATTGCATTGGGCGAGAACTCCCATTATTCAGGGCTTCGCTTTCAACCCAACCTCATCTACTCTTCTAACCTGGGTTCTCCTGTATTGATGCCCCATTCCCAATAATTAGAGCTGTACAAGTGGCCACATTTGGCCAATGATGATCTCATAGCCATCAACTGGTGTCAATGCTGACTGTGACATGTGGATAGAGTGAAGAACCATGATAAATAGGCCAACCAAGAAGCCACATTCTACTCTTTTTTAAGACTGTCACAAAGACAATTTTGAAAATACAGATGTATTGACCTGAACTATCAATGGTGCTTTAATGCATCACAGGGGGAGAGAGAGCCAGCAGATTCAGTCATCTCTTATGGCAATCAGACAGAGGTTTCACTTTCATCATTACTTGCTTCAATCAGGATCATAACTATGCCCTTGGAACTGAATCCAACAAGGAGTCTCAAATGTCCAGTTTGAGTGTCTCATTGAACTAACCAGCTAATGAGATACAATTGGATGGCTATGACTCATGAAAATGATCTTGGATAAGGACTGATTTCTGGAAATGATATTTGCTACAGTAAAGGGCTCTTGAGTCTATAACAACCAACACCTGTAGACTGACATGTAAACTTTCCTTTTGTTATTAACTTACTCTTCTAATATAGTTGACTTTGTTTCCTATTCAGAGATCAATCCTCCTAATTTTGATTTTATTTTCTATAGTCCCTCAACCAGTTGCTTCTGAAGGATAAGTGCTCCCATAATCCCAAGCAATGCAATCCTGTACAATGCTGTAATACAGAACCATGCATGTCCAAGGAACCAGGAAGACCTGATTAGATGTCCACTTTCATGACACAGGTGGGATTAAAAAATTTGCAGCCACATTTGTTTGTTTCCTTTCATCAAAAAATTCATGGAAAAACTACATTTTTGCTATGATTTCATTAAAAATCCAAGAAATATATTCAATTTTTGCAGACCTTTATAGGCAAATAATCAGGAACCACTGATATAGTTCCGTAGTTCACTCCATCATCAGATGGCCTACTAAATGTAACTTTATATAGGGGAAACAGCACCTGAAATGCGAACGTTGGGAAGTTGCAAAAGTCGTTTGCCGTTGAACACCCATGTGACAGTTGGCCGAGGATTTCCATCACTTCTACAAGGAAACTTCACCCAACCACCTTCTTCCACTTCCTGGTCTCTAGGGCCTTCCAAGATCTTGGGACCCTCTGCCAAATCAATTCAAAAGATTACCATATAGCAATAAAGTTCCAGCTTATCTGGTGATACTGTTTTGAATTTTTTTCCTTCCCTCCTTCCATTCTCTTTTGGATAAAAGGATATTCCCTCTGAATATAATGGGAAACTGAATTCCAGGATTGCAAGAGATGAGAGGAAAAAAAAACAAAGAGAATGAAACAGTATCCCAGAACTGGTCTTTTGAGAACCTCCATGGTTCCTCCATAAAAATGATTAGGAAGAGGTTCTACTAATTGAAACGAAGCAAAAAATACAACTCTGAAAGAAAAAGCAGAGTATTCCCATGAGTTTCTCAAGTAGATACAACCCTCTCCTTTCTAATTACCTGAGATTCTGTGCTGCAATCACAATGAATATTATATTGCTCAGAAGTTCTCTATATCTACTTTGATTCTGCATATAATATATGACACTTGAAGGAATTTCAACATAGCAATGGATGAAAGACAGAAGGTTCAACAATATTAGGCATAAATCTTTCACCTTTGAGCTCAAGGCTTGTGATGACCTTTTTGGGTGGACCAAGTCCATTATCAGCCTCACATATGTATGTTCCCTGGTCTACTTCTTGAGCCTGGCGAATCATCAACCCAAAAGGCAAAGGGACATGCCTTTCTGCATCCAAGCTGCCACCATACTTTGACCATGTTATTCTAGGCACAGGATTCCCATGTCCAACACATTCCAGTATCACAGTTGAACCTAGAAACAGACAAAAATAATGTAAGCTGGTTGCCAGAAAGGATACAAGGGCTGGATCTATAGTCAACCCTCAATATAATGCCATTGTTGGTCATCACTGATTTTAGTGCTATGACAAGGGCAGTGCTATATCGAATTATCTATATCCTGTATTATATAGGCCTATGGGAATATATGTCCACAAAAAAGGTTGGCAATAAGCATGAGTGGTATTATATTGAGAGTTGACTGTTATCAATACCAATAACTGGTCGTCAGCTGAAATGGACATAAAAGTATTCAGTAGATGTTTCTGCTGGTATTTTCTTAAAGGTACAAGGTCCTTGGCCTAATCTGAAAACATTGGGCTATATGTAGGCAGCAAGGTATGCTCAAAAGTAGTGATCACTGCAACAAACCTCTTAAATCATTATAGGAACACAGTAATGCCAAGTGCTTCAATAGCTATGCCTTTATCTATATCTGCACAAAATTCAGCTTTGTATCTGTCAGCAGTTTTTCTTTTATAGACATTTTTATCCCTTAACCCCTTGAGGAGTGGGTTTTTTTAACATCTAGAAGATCGCCCATAGTGAATACATGGAGGGCAGGAGGATGTCAGCCCGTATATATATGGGCATACTCGTCATACTTGTCACTACTTAACAAGTAGGGAATTTCTCAGACAGAAGTCTACCACTGAAGTGAGGAATTTTTTTCAAGTGAGTAAGAATTATTGCTTGCAAACAGAAATTTTCCATGCTTTTTTGAATCTATCAATATATTTAACTCAAACATGAAATTAGCTTTACATATATGCATGTGTCAAACCCACTTAGGTTAATTACAGTTGGCTGAAACAACTGAATAAATATGATCACATTTTTTAAGAGGCAAAATGGCAGTCTTAACCATTTCTTACCATGAAGGTGAAAATCCCCATACAAACTTTTCCAACTGCTTCCTAGTAGTGTTATCACCTATACAGGTAAAGAGATACATGACAACTCTGTTTCTAATTTGAAAATTTGATCATTTTTTAAAAAATCTTTGAATAAACTCAATTTCAAAAGTCTGTGAAAATTTTGAGAAATTTGATAGAACACTAAAATTTCATAGGTATAGAAGGAACACAGCTCTTGAAGCATTTGACAGAAAAAAGTTGTTCCTGAAATAATGAAGGAGCTGTGACCTCAAGAAAACAAGGCAATGAGTGGAAACAGAACTTGCACTCTCACAGTAAGAACCATAGGTGAAAAGTGCCATGACATACTAGATAGCCACTTGTATAAACACTAAGTATGTGAGTGTGAGACAGGACTGGTGGCTTCGGTTGCACCCTGTCAATTTTCACTCCCAATTTTAAGTTGTGTTCTAGATTCAATTTGAAATCTCTTTGGAGAGAGCAGGCTAAACTAGGTCTGGGTCTAGTTTGTTCAGTCTATGTCATGGCTCCTGGAATAGCATCAGGTTCATGCCCAGCCTAGGCTACCTTGGAACCCCTATTATGAGTCAATGAATGTAACTTGCTGTGAGCTGTATTTGCGTTTGCATCAGTTCATTCCAAATGAGAGACATCCATCTAATGTGAGGTATGCACACATAAGTTTACAGTGCAGTGCAATGGAGTAGGTCAAGACAGTTAAAGGAAACTGTACCATAGGCCTAGAGGTCTAATCCTCCACAGTTGCATTCAATCATCCACTTCAGCCTCATAATTTCTCATTTCCTTGTGGCCACAATGTTTGATGCCAAAAAAGCCTAAAATTGTAAGACCTACCAGTGAACCCACTACAACAAGCATATCAACAAACTTGAGAGAAAATATTAGTTACTGGTTGGAATTTCATGCTGTTATAGTCCTGCAGGATACCTCATCTTCAATAACTTGAAGTTCATCATGAAGGCATCAGTTTATTTCTTATGGAAGAAAATGAAATATTTGAGACATTGTATCAGTTAATGATGAAGTGCACTGCTGACACAAAAATTACTTCCAAATTAAACAATCATATATCCCATCAGCAATAATTATTACTGATCCAATTGAAAGACCCTCTCACTATGACTTTATTACACAATTTTCATAGAATAATATGTAGGCATATACTTAGAACACCACACCTCACTAGTAGTCCTAATTACAGAGTTTGTGGAACAGGAACATGTACGGGAATGTGATACAAAATTGCAACATCCTATTCCCAGATTTGTTCCTGACAGTGGATAAAATTCCACAAACTCTCTATGAAAACGTGAAGCTTAACTTGACAAATGAAGATTTTGTTCTCTGAATACATAATAAGACTTTGAATTCTGATTTCTACTTGAGGCTTATGATACCAAAATGAAACAAACGAGGAGCATACCCATCACAGACAGGTACTTCTCCACAGGAGAAAGAGTAAATGACGGGAGTGTTGGCTTGTGCGGAGTCATTACTGTGAGGTGAACTCGGCGCTTTGATGTCTCCTTTTCTCCAGTCACTTCATTTAAGGCAGAACATGCATACCATCCAGAATCCCCTCTTGTTGCATTCACGATCACCAGGATCTCTGAATTCATCAGGTGGTGCCCTATAAATGAGGAGGAAAAAGACTCTGCCATCCAACATGCATAGATGAGAGATTCCTCTGACACACTATCTCAAGTCACTCACTAATACATGGGAAAAATACATTAAATGAAAATAAGAAAAATGACTTAGAAGGGTCCATTATTAAAAAAAACAGGCATGTAAATCTCTGAGCAACATGAAAATCTAATGCTAAAATATGAGACAATGACATTTGTGCTTGATAAATGCATTCTGTTCATGATGTGGGGACTTCTCCATTTCACTGACCACAATAACAGAAATTTAGGTGCCTGTGTGAAGGCAGCATATAAAACTAACTCCTTGTGGTTGATGATGAAAGATACTTTCAGCCAACCAGTTGGGGAAATGGGCTGTAGTTACTGGTACAACCAAATTATCCTTTTCCCTCTTTTCACACTTCATAAGAATCACAATAGATATTGCAACCTGGATTGATTCCTTTCAATCAGTAAATTAGAAAACATTAAGAATGCCATGTATATGCTTTGAGAAAAAGAAGCAAACTCACCACTTTTCTGAGGTAAGGATTTTCCATTGAAGTAGTATTCAATCTTTGCTGATGGCTTAGAATATGGTGACTGACACTGGATGACTGCTGTGTTTCCTTCAACAACAGAGACATTGTAATCTTCGAGATCATGGAAGGGCAGCAGAGCAGCAACACTCAATGTCCCAGGTAGAGATGTCACCGCAATTGGGTGAAACCATACCACGCACTGAAACATGGACAAATTATACAAACTGCAGTCTACTCATGAACTCCAGACATAGAGACTATCATGAATTTGAAATATGCTCTTAAGTTTATGAGGAAATCTTTTTCAAAATTTTCACTTTGGGCTTTCTGGCTTATGGATCTAAATTTAACTATGCTGCCAAGTTACAGAAAAAAGGTACCAACAGCAGCCAAAAGTCAACTGTGGAAAAATGCCATTCTGAGATATCTTTAAAATTATTAACATTCATTGGTTATCAGCCACAAACACCCACAGTTGTTGTAGTGACACAGGGAAAGACCATCAGTACTATAAAAAAAAAACAAAACAGTCAGGATGACTGTCATACCATCACATTGCCCTTTGTGAGTTCTTGGCCATCAGCCCAACACTTATAAAAAAAGAATCAGCCAGTAGCTAGTGTCTACATGATAAAAAGAAAGCAATCATCATACAAGAGCTCAAGACATATTAGATGAGGTCTGAGTATTTGACCCTTGTTTTCCAATTCACCACACACATGTATGAACTTCTTAAAATTAAATTGCTCATAGAGCAATATAACCATCAACCTGGTGTTCAAGGAATTGGTTCTTGAAATTGGACTAGTAACCAACCAGGGAACTTTAAAGGTAACTAATTAAAGGGAAAACTTGGTTAAATTAAGCATGGCTTAATGAGAAGCCTGATAACATACCTGATATTCACCTAACTGTTGCTCATACTGTGGGTATTCTTTCTGGACAAGGATGGTGAGCTGAGATGAAGACATTTGAATATTTTCATCTGGGATGAGTGGTTGGCCATCATGTAACCATTCCACATTTTCTGGCTCCAAGTCAGTCTCACACTCAAATGTCACTGCTTTCCCTGGTGCAACTGTTTGTGGCTTCGGCTCCTTCAGAAATTGGATGCCCAAACCTATCAAAGGGAAGGGATATGCATTACCATCACAACACTCAGCAACTCAAAAATGTCAGACCTTGTTTTCCTCATCTGTCAAAGTTATGCAATGAAGCATCAATATTTGACAGGGCAATTTGGGTTGCAAAGAGATCAAGAGATTATTGTTTTGTGTCTGAATTTCTTCATTCCACAATTCCACTTCATAAGATTCAGGGGAATAAAAATAAGGTAAACTGTTCCTCAATTTTCCCAGAAAAGAGTTAAGACAGTGAATCAGTGGATCTTGACAGTAAATCTCCCTTATTTCCTGTCTCACTGTCTGATCTATGACCCTTTTCTTCCTAATTAGCCTCATTACATTGCAAAAGAAAGGTGTCTAGTCCAACATTACCCTTTGTTATATTTGAGATTTACAATATATGGACAAATTTGAGAAGAATCAGCAACTTACTTGTTTTAAATTGGACATCATCACAACTTGAATGGGATGAGTGCCAAATGAAGAGCACAAGAAAAATATATGTGTCTTTTCCAGGAAACATTCTTCATATTAGCTGATATCAGCTGGTGATACTGGAAAAAAGTATCCTCTTTGCATTGTGTGCAAGGAATTCATTTTGCAATGCCACTTCTGCCCTTCAGGTGGAGGCTCTTGAGAAAAGGAAAATTCACACTCAAATCAATCCTGGAACATGGAGAGTAGAATGACATATGGGTTAGTCAAAGCATGTGAGGCACAAGCCATAATAGAGAGCTCTGCTGAGACAGATGAAACAAATAACTCCTAATAGTGATGTTGGCATTCTGGTGACATGAATGACATGCACCCTAGAAGCAAGATTATTTTAAAATAATTATAACTATATCATAAAACAAGTATGTTTTATGCCTGTCCATACAGTCTGCCTCCACCTAACTTAATTCAAAATAATACAAAATCCAAGCAGCCTTTTTCAACCAAGCAATACCCATTTCCAGTTTCAAAACATGAATGGACAGATCATGTCAGAAGTTCCTTGGGGTTAGATAAGGTTAGAGGATGTGGGATTTAAGTGGAGGAGAAGTGTTAGCCAATATGTATTGATAAGCCATGATATTCCTGCACTTAATGGTTCATCCAATATTGTGTACCTCCAGAATTCCATAGGCAGAACCGCATAATCATTTACTCTCAACAAAAGGAGTCCCACTAGGAATCATTAACACGATGTATCCCTTTTTTTACTTATAAATAGTCATCACCTTTATGATCAGTAGCATAATCATCAGCATTATTACCAACTTATATATCATTTAAGCAGCTGAATGACAAATTTTACAACTCTGATTTTCAAGGAAAATACCATCCCCCATGTTCCAGGTGAAGAGATTAAGAGGTATTTTAAGGCCAGGGTTCCCCTTGGACCTGTCATATTGAAGCTACAAGTGTGTTGTTTGAGGTCAGATAAACTTATTTCACTTCTTATTCCACAGTGGAATGAGTTGAGAAGCAAAAACAAAAAGTCTAACCCACCCCACAATAATAATGCAAAAAATACAAATGGAGAATATTTACTTTCTAAATCCATGCAAATCATGGCTTTTTTGCCATCAATGAAATGGGAGGGGAACAGTAGTTAAGAAACTTTGTGCAAGGCAGTTCCAGAGTAAATGGGACAAAAGTGGTAAAAAATTTATTTACAAATCTGTCATCCAACATACATTTCCCACACCTCATGGGTACTAAACTTGGACCAAAAAAGCTCCATTAAACATTCATCACATGAAGTTGGATGGTTTATCACTACTCCCCAACCATTCCATTAAAATGAATTTAGCATTTTACTTCATGAATCTTGCTTTTTGACTATGTTATATCAGTAACACTGGAAAACTCTCCCAGCCAATTCATTTTGAACAACAAAAAATGTCATTTGGCATGAAGAAAGGTGATGGTCTATGCCTTCTTTTCTGAAAATATGGAAGCTTCAGGCCAAGCCAAATCAGATAAAATTGGAAGGGAAGGAGCAGAACAAAAACTGTTCTCTAAACTGTGTTAGGTCAGTAACATAACATGAATGGCCTTTCTCTTTTTCATCCATGGGAGAAATGAGAAAATGTTGACAGGAATAGGTATAGGTATCTATGCTCTATAAGGCAATGTTAAATTAGAATTTCTGGACCAAACCATCCTTAAGATATAACACATCATACATGATTTCATTTTGAGTCTGGAGTTATATCAGTAACTTAGGAACTGCCCTGCACTAGAATATAACATATAAAGCAATTAATATTTTGTGAGATATCTCAAGGTTATTGTTTGATTGTATTATTTTTCATTTACCAATACATAGTTATGCATGAACCTGGTCACCATGGAAAAATTATACCATACATAGCTAACAGAAGTACTGTTGACCTTGTGTATACTTCAGCGACCTAGGCTATGATACACGTGCACCAATCCTCTCTGTATATGCTTCAATTCTCTCATATCCAAGGCTACACATGATCAAAATGGACATGAAGAGTGATGGCATAGTTGAGGAATCCATCAGTGGGTGATTGCATGTTAGTACTTAGTAGGTGCATGTTACACATGTCTTTGACACCCAAAAGACTTATGAAACACATTAGGAAGAATTTACAATGTATATTGCCAGCAGAAGCCCTTTCATTTTCCAACATAAAATCATAACCATGACACCACCTCTAGGTGGCAATGGTTAAGTGTGTACCCCCTAGAGAAATTGCACTCCTGATCTCTAATATTTCTAGATGAATTCAACTGGAAACATGCCACATCCATTGGGATTCTTTTTATTTATAATATACACTAACCAAACCTAACCTAGCCTAACTTTAGGGGTAACACAATATCCCTAGGGGGTATGCACTTAACCATAACCCCCCATTACCTGCAGAGGTGCACATTCATTATGGGAATTCCCCATGCTCACCATGTACACTTTGATCCCCTCCTAACTTCTATTTGTCTATACATGAATCATGTCCCAAGCATAACACTTGGTAGTGATGTTTTCCTTAGGCATGAAGGGGTCCTAGGGTGGAAAAAGCAAGGCCCCGTATTGATGAGAAGAGATGAGAGCATATCCATCCATCATGAAGATGATACTCCCACATTGGAACAGCAGGGTTCGAGACTTTGGGGTACATAATTAACCATGACCACCACATTTCTCTCTCTAAACAGTTATCTCTGTGGATAGAGTACCTTAGTGGACCAAATCTTGTTACCTAGACCATTGGTGTCCAATAGGATTTCGATGCTCGCCAAACTTGTGGCAATCATGTCACCATATTCACCACATGATACAAAAAAAAATTAAATATTAACATTTCGAATATTTCAAAATTATAAGAAAAACTATAACTGATGAAGAGCATTAAGTCGCCACAATTCTGTGGCCAATTCGCCACATGTGGCGAGTGGCAAACATATTGGACACCATGGACCTAGGTGCTCACTGGCGTTTTCACTCCTGCTTTTCCAAGCGGCATATAACTTTTTATGTTTGCTTTGGTGCCCTTAGCTTACATCACATTCCAAAGCTCAATAATAAATATGCCAAGCCCCAGATGGGAAAGAGCGTGCACCCATATGCGACTGTCAAACCTGATAATTGCCTTTTACCATACGCGGCAATAACTTCGTCGTCACGCTGGGCCTCCGATCGAAGTGTGGGGAAATTTTGAGAACTCAAGAACTTAACATCACTTTCTCGCTATGGGAGTCCCAACCATGCCCTCTCTAGCATCAACATGTTGTCAGCCTTAAAACGGAGACACACAGCAAGTAGCCATTTTGATTCATCGCTCTTGGCATGGGCTGGATGCTCTAACCCACAAGGATCCTCACAGAGCCTTGAAATAATCTGTATGATGAACTTCATTTGTTTTGATTAACACGGATATGATCACGCCAGAAGAATAAGGAAATAGAACGTAGACACATTCAAGGGGAAGATTGCCCGTGAAAGGTTTGACAGCCCAAGGGTTGAATCACTTCAGGGACCATTTTAAGGAAAGCGATACCTGTTGTCAGTTTCCAAGCAAAGGTAGAACTACATATTTTTCCGATATTTAAATGATATTTTCTCTCCAAAACGTGATGAATTAGCGGAAGAGTTTTTGTTTCTATACGGCAATGTTGTAGCAACCATGGTCTGCCGTCTTTCGAACCTAGTCCCACGTGAGACCCCCTTCACAGGCTCTGGAATCGAGATGTGTGAGATGGGATAGAGTCCGGACCCAAATCAAAGGAGAAGCTAAGGTTAGCCGTATGTCATGCCCCGATGCGGTTCTCGACCCAGGGCAGTTGACGTCACTGGTATCTCTTTGTTAATGTAGTTGTAAGCGACTAGGCAGTTGATGGATATGCTCCCGATACAATAAGGTACGGATTGCCAGAGGCTCTTAAGTTAGGCCCATAACTGTGCATGGAACACCAGGTAGCCCACTCTCATCTAAACCCATATTTCTTAAACAATCGCATTGAAGACAATAACTTTTTGGGTTACGCCCTCCAAATTAAAAGGATCGCCAAATGTGTCAGGAGTCAGGAGAGTTAGTGATATCAAGAGGCGATTTCGCCCATTTCGATATCACGTGTCGAGGTCAATTGTCAGACTTCCTCATTCTGTGATGCTGTATCCCAAAATCAGAGGAAGGGAGCTTGTTTGTCACAGTCATGGCAAATCACGTGATTTTTATGAACACCCATTAGGATATTCCTTCTCACTACTTCGTCATCTAACGCATTCCACGCGTTCACGTTGTGTATGTGCCAAATTTAAGCTTTTTGTATCTGCTTTTCACTGCAGTGGGACAACGATGCATTTTTTCTGGCCAAAACTCAGATATCTCATTTAAGGACTTTGTACACCTGCAAGTAAGAACTGGTTGGATAGGACTAAAAAAAAACTGTGTTTCTAAATAAATACTTATAACTAGGTAATTCATTATATCTAATTATTATAAGTAAAAGATTAACTTTTTTCACTAGCTCAAAAATTGAATAAAACGACAGATAAAAAATATGCTTTATCATGAAATATATTTAATTGCTTGTTTTGGTAAATGATACATTTCAACAAGAGAATAAATCACCTGCTCTACAGAAAGCACAAAGCTTTCTATGGAACATGTTACATCTATGATTTTTCCTTTGTATAATTTCAGATAATTCTCTCTTGTTTCTGGTGTTTCTTGAAGAACTTGACCTATTGATAGAATCTTTGATGAAATAACATGAGAACTATATTTGAGAGACTCATGCCACAACTTATAGAATCATAGATAGTTCTCATTGTCTACTGGTGGGTATCTACACTGTAATAAGAACCTTCAGCCAAGTACAGGGTGTCCCAGTTTGCACTCCCAAAATGTTCGTAATATTTGAACCAATAATCGAAAATATCTGAAGAATTCACCAGTCATTGAATATGTCTACAAGTCTTGTAAAGTAAGTAAAAAATAGAACTTTAATTTTTATACTTTTGGCTAGGTTTTTACATGTCTTGACCCACTGTACACTGTAAATGAATACATTTCAGAGAAAATGGTCCCCACAAAAAAATTGTGCCCCTAGGGGATGTATCCAAAAGTAGAAATTTTCCACAAATCAGTCACCCAAGAACTACTTGTACACTGAATATCAGTTTTCTGTCAATGTCACATCACATATGAACATTTTGCTGGAGCAATGAGGTTTCAGGAAAAATGTTTCACCAAAAATGTTATCCCCAAGGGAAGTTTCCCAAAAGTAGTATTTTTTCCTGAACTTAGTACCACAACAACTAATTGTGTCCCAACTTTCAGCTTTCTATCATCCTATCAATGATATGGTTAGACTAAGCATCAGTCACTCATTCTCTCACTCACCATCATCTATCAAGTATTTGATGAGTGGGATCCCTCTTACCTTGAGCTGGGGATGCCCACTTGGCCCACATGGTGACTTTTGCTAGGGCAAGTTGTCTCTATCTCCCCCCCCCCCCAAGAATTGAGTTTTAACAGAAGAGTACTTAACTCATCCAATTTTTTTAGTATTATAGCCTATATACTTTAATGTAAATGCTGACTTCTCACAAAAACTCATATTGAAGTACCTCTTAGACTTGGAAGCACAGGAAACAATGAATCGTTGTGCAGTCCTATCTGCTCTTCTAACTCTAATCCAAATCAAAATTGAAGTTAGGATTCCTAAAAGCATCTAGTTACATATTTCAGTAGCCCATCTTTTGCATTCATTGATCAATACCATTGTACTTCATAAATCAATGATTAGCTTATGGCATGTGTTTGCTGAAGGCCACCTTCTTTGTTCATATCTCATGAGAAGAGAATTTGAAAATTTCCCAGACTTTTTCCTCTACCATTAATTTATCTTGGGGCCAACCCAATTTCATGGTTGAAAACCTCCATGAATTACCCCTCAGCAATCGTGAGTAATTGATGGTGGTTTTCTGGTGTTTATCCCTTTTTGTAATTTACAATTCAAGGTCACTTTATTGCTCTGATGGAAGGCTCAAGTCAGGGCAATGTGCAGCGATGGAGTTTCTGATGGAGGTTGAAAAATCATTTTTGAAAGTTATTGAAAGGCAAAAAAAAAAATGTTCATGGAGAAGAGTTCTTGTCTTGCAGTACAGGTTTTGACTATGCAACTCATTCTTGGGATAGGTGGAACTCTTTCTAAGGAAAACCAATTTGGGAGATGCTCAATAGGTTCTATGCCTCAAATTTCCCGATTGATTGAAGATCTCAACTTAGATTATCATTGATTGACAGTGAAGGCCATTCCAGAAGTTGTCAATATCTCAGCTGAGCAAGTCCATTACATCTTACACATTGCAGCACAATAAACAATCATCCAAGATGAAGTCTTCAACTCATCCTTTTGAATGATATGAAGCCTGACAGTTGTGGAGGGTATTCCATATTTCTGGTCATCAGGTAGAGAGGCTCTCCCATCCCAAAAAAACTTTCATATTCAGACACTTTGATGCAAGACAAAGATTCTTTCACATTAGTGGTTTTTAGATTTAAAAAATAAATTGCCATGAGCCTTTTCACCCTTCCTTGCAAAACATTTTTCTTGAGTCAAAATTAACCTTGAGTATTAAAAAAATGTGTGAAAATGACAAGAAGTGAGATACAGACCCAAACACTTGAACAAACTATCCCCACAGTCACAGCAAGTCATTTCAGCCAAAAAATTGGGTCACCTCCAAGAGAAACTAGTAATGGAGAACAAGTATGGAAAATTTTCTATCACCACTCTTGTGTGGGTTTTTTTGTTGCTCTGAACTTCCCTTTTAAATGAATATTATGGAACCTGCAATGAGGTTTTAATGTGATGCCTGATAGTAAAAATGTGGTCTTGTTATGCTCCACTGTTGTCCTTTATAGATAAGGACATTGCAGCATGACACCAATTGAGGATTTGAATGTTGAAGTGAAGAAGTCACTTTTAAGGAAATATCCCAAACTGTTATCAGGAGAAGATGATGAAGAAGAGGGACAAAAGAGGAAAAGAAAGGAACGACCAGGAATAATTTATCTGTCCACCATTCCCCCTACAATGCGAGTGAATACCATCCGCAAGGTCTTCCAGGAATATGGTATTGTTGGACGCATATTCCTGCAGCCCGAAGGTAAAGTGGACTCATTCAAAACTTCTTTTTTTTTATTTTATGGCTAATATAAGGCATTGGTTTCTTGCCATGTTATAATGAGTATTGTATGAGGTTTGTTTTTTTTCAATCGCATTAATGAGAGAGTCACTCATTGATGGAATAATTATTTCATTGGAGATAAATTTTTCATCTGATTTTATTGCAGTTTTCCTGCCTGTAGTTTCCACTATTGTTAAATGAACAGTTTTGGCAAAATTATACCTATAAAGTTATCAGGAACTGATTACTGATGCCTATGAAACAGAAGTAATTAAGGAATCTGTACTGTAATCAGGAAGTAGGTTACTTTTCTCAGCTGAGCAAAGTTGAGTCTAAAAAGCTGTTACCAGCCCAGGCCTAATTGGTAAGAATGGCTGGGATGGCCAAATGAAATGGAATTATGTATTTTAATCTTTGTCAAGGATTTTGCTGTTCTCATGAGCATAAGCTTGGTATCTTTGTTTTCCCAAACATTCATTATGTCTCATCGATGAGCATTATGGAATCTACTAACATTCCTTGCTTGGCCATGGTCAGTATACAGGGTGATCCAAAAAATCTTGGACCCCAAGGTTATCAATGAAACTAAAAATACTACTGGATGAAATCAAATTTTATTACAGGTAAAGCTTTATATAGAGTATTGCATTGCATCAAAAACTTTAATTTAGTTTGAGCAATAATCCCCAGCAATTACAGCAAATTTTCAAAGTGGCACCCATCTTGATCAATGCACATCATAGCTCGCCATCTGAACAGATCGATTGCTCTGTTTATTTTAGCTTGATCCTGGAGTTGCCAAATTTCATTAACATGCTCGATGAGGTGGTTTTTATCCTGAATGGACTCAGTATACATGTGTTTACACAATATTTCTTTACATAGTTATCCACCTAATTTAGATCAGGTGAATTTTGGGGCCATGTGTTAGGTCGCACAGTCAGGGATACTTAAACAATTGCGTTCCTGACTAGTGCTTTATTATCCAATCAATAGACCATTTCCTTTTCATTATTTTTCATCCATCCAATTCTCTTAGAATTTCTTTGGGAGTGGTTCTAGAGTTTCCTACGAAATGATTGTGGTACAATACTGATCAGATATACAGGTTTGTTGATCTAGTCTACATATCCTAACTGATGGCTAGTGGCTCTCAGATTTTCATTTTCAATTACTCCTTAATTTTCCACTACAGCAAGGTTGAGGGAGAGTAGATTTACAATATGCTGACAATGCTGGGTCAGGCCATATATATTTGCCCCATTGTATAAATAATGCTTAGAATGAGCCAACAGAGGATTTTTATCTGATATGTTAATAAACTTATTGCTATATACAATATCATTCTTGCCCTGCCATCATTGCCTGGCTGTTTTGGTAGATTTACAATATACAGGTTGGTATTAACTAATGAACATTAGTTTCATTGAGAATCATTCTTATTGTGAATTTGCAAATGCTTGAGCTCACCTTCATCTTTTCATGTTAAGGGATTGTCAGTATCAAACTCATCTTTAAAAATATTTTATTGATGGTGATCTGCTAAAATGTATTTGTGAGTGGGCAACCAATCACTTTTGCTTTTTAATTTTGAACGCTATTTTCAGTTTGTAAATATCCAATATTGATTAATTCTTACTGTTTCAGGGTCTGGATCTAGGAAAGTACAACGATTCACAGAAGGTTGGGTTGAATTCAAGGACAAGAAGATTGCAAAGAAAGTGGCTGGTATGCTCAATAATACCCAAGTTGGTGGACGAAAGAGATCTCCCTACTATGATTCAATTTGGAACATCAAATATCTCACAGGGTCAGTCAATACAGTCTTGTAGAACAGGAAATCTTTGGTGTTTACCAAATAACTCCTTTTTTATAGTTATTTTAAAGAGAAAATTATGAAACAGAGAATTTTTCTTTTTCACAATGAAATTAGGCACTATTTTAAATATTTGCTTATCCAGATTAAAAATAGACCATGTTGTTCCCACCTCAATAGAAAATCATTTTTATGTATTTTAGTTTCTGAAATGAGTTCATTGAGACCTTTCCCTTTTCCTCTTTCCAGAGAAGTAGGAAGTACTCAAGGTGTTGTGTACACATGTGTTACTTTGATCCTCTTCATTCCTTCCCAAATAATTGTTCATGAGGGTATCTTCTTGTTTGTTTTCCTATCCTATTCTGTAGTCATGCTTAATTTATTTATTCTTCTTGATGCCATCTGCAAATGCAGGTTGGAGAAACCAAAGCTGGTCTGTAGTCTTCTTTATTCAATCCTGTTATTTTCAGTTTCAAATGGTTGCATCTGCATGAACGCCTGGAATATGAAAGGCAGGTGAGGCAAGAGCGCCTGCGAACAGAAATTGCTCAAGCAAAGAGGGAGACAAGCTTCTTTGCCAGAGGAGTTCTCAAGAAGGAGTACATGAAGAAGAAGAAAAAGGAAATAAGTCCAAAGAGAAATGAGGAAGAGACCCTACCTCAGCCCACAAAGAAGCCCAGGAGAGAACCTCTCTGGAAGAAGCCTGAATCAGGACCAGGGGATCCAAATAGGCTAAACCTACTCTCCAGTGTTTTCAGCTGAGGATCTGCTTGTACATCTTGATTATCTGTGTCCCTTTCTTCCCCTGTGATATCCTGCTGTGTAAGCATTCTTTTAAATACTACTAAGTGAATGAGGTTTGTTGAAATAAACTTGTCCAAAGTCTGCATTCAGAAGAAGGTACAGGTAATTTCATGTTAACTATCAGAAAGCCAGAAGCCATTCAAAGTAGCACATAGGTGGTGGGCCACCAACTATGTTTGGGGAAGAGAGTTGGTGGCCCATCATCTTGACTAGGTTGTGGGCCACCAGCTGCATGTCCCACTTGCCAGTACTGGCCCGCCACCCAGGCCGCTTAAGGGCCAGCACATTACCAGTTAGCTCGTTTGTGGTGTACCACCAGCTGGGAAGGGTCCTAATACCGCCATATATATTCAATTTATCTGAAAAACCTTGGCTCTGGAGCCTATTCAGCAGAGTACCAAGATGACCCACTGCTCTCATTTTCCGCATCCAATATGGATCTCGTGGGGAGAGAGCAGTAGACTTCAAGTACTGAGGCATATCGTATACACGTGACATTTGGAAAGCCATGTTTTTCTACCCTCCCCTAGTCCTGTACACTTCTGAATTCCTGTACATAACTTCAGCATATAGTAATTCCCGAATCTTTTATTGCAATCAAAACATCATAATTCCACGATTTCCTAGTACCTGTTTATAAATTGCGCATTTAAAAGAGGAAAAATGAGGAAGAAACACTTTTGCTAAATCAGGAAGGCAGGTACTTTATTGTATTTGTAGGGTGCAGGGAACTGGGGTACCATCTAGTTGGGACTCTCGGTACTGCATCTAGGGAAGTACCAGCTACATTCTCCACCCTGAACTGGTGGCCCTCCTCCCTACAATAGGTGGCGGGCCAGCAACTGCATGTCCAACTTGCTGCCACGTCCCCGCCCCTAGCAGAAATCTGCCAGTTTAGTGCCTGTGCCGTTTATGGCCCACTACTTTTGGGCTACTTGGGATGTTTTGCTTATTGTATCACCCTTGCTCATATTGTATTAAACAGTTATGTTCCATAAGAGAAGGTACATGATGCCAATTTGGCCTAATCCATGACACGTGAACATATTATGTTGTTTGTAATCTCACTCTTTCTATCTTGATCCAGTTGCTTAAGTATTTCCTACATCTGTGCATATAAATTTTACATTCGGCCTTCACGAAAAACTCCCGTGTCTACACGTGGAACGTCAAAGAACGTGCTCAGTGTTTTATCCCAAAAACGTTGGTGCCTGTATCGGAAAAAAGGTCCGGCTTTGTTCGCGTTTGGAAACCCCTGCTCCCCGTCACGTGAGCCCAACACGCTGCCAACGAAACGAGCCACCGATCACCAATTTTTGCTACCATACCTCGGTCGTAGCTTGCTGAGTTTTAGTCGCAAGCCGACGAAAACGTGACGCGGAACTTTCCGAGATTTCATGCTTTCCATCGATGCCAGTTACGCTCGGATCCGATCGACGGGGTCGGAGTTCTATGTTCCATGGAGTGTAGCATGGGTAGGAGCAGGGCCGGCGTGAATACTCCTGCGGCTGCAGGGCGCCCCCGCAGAATCCAGGGGCTCAAGCCCCGAGAGGAAGAAATAAGTAATAAGTAAGATGGGAAGAACGAAAGAAAAGAGAAAAAAACTTTGCAACGCTGCGAGTTATTCCGAAAAAGATCCAAGCTCTGAATGAGACGGAGAATATTCCTAGGTCTTCTCACTCTGGACAGGCGAGAAGGCCGAGCTGGGCGAAATCTGTCACTGCCCCAATGCATGGAAAGTATTTTATTTATTTATAATTTTAATTCCTCCATCCTTCCCGCAGGAAATCCTCGCGTTTGAAGACATTCGAGGAGGTGAGAAAGACGTCCGCAAAGAAGGATCTTACCTCGTTTTCATCCCTTTCCATCTCTTGTCTCCCTTGATCATGTTGTAAAATGTCTTGTATATTCATTACCGAGTCATTGATAGGGTGCCACATTTGAATTCAACCAAACGTGGACGTATGGAAATATGTGCAATTTTTTTAAGGTGGTGTATGCGGCTGTACCGCAAATACCCAGAGCCACCTTAAGCCAAGGCGACAATTGATACTATGAGAGTGTGGCCTACTGCTTTTGACTTACGGAAAAGAGCCGTTTTAGCTGCTATTAAGCTTTATTAATTTAAAAAATCTCAACAAGTTTATAATATGGACAAAACAGTGTTCATATTATGACCAGTTTTCAATATCTAGCTAGAGTGTCTGAAATATGTACTGTCAATACTGTACTAATTATGAACGGGTAGCAACCCTAATCATCGATGGTACCCATGCGAAATTTAAATACCTTTTTCCAAGGTAACTTCAACAGCTCAACGACCTCATCGACGAGCTTCGCAGTCTGGCTACAAGCGTAGCCCACCAGAGCCACTTGATGCTCTTGGAACTCCGCGATTCATTCACAAAAGTAGTCAAACCCGTGCGTCCTAACGTGTCCATCGCTCTTTGAGTGCGACTTACAGCTCCAGTGAGAGTTGCATCTGCAGAAAGAAGCTTCTCCAAACTGACACAATTTATAACTTATCCAAGATGAAGCATGCCACAAGAACGTCTTGCAGGACTAGCCATACTCTCTATCGAGAGGGAGATCAGCAGGTCATTGAACTACAAGAAAGTGATCGATGAGCTGGTGGCAAAGGTTCCGAGAATACGAACGCTAAATCTGGACAACCTACACAAATTCCTCTCCTTTCCTTGCTTAGAGAATATGTCGTGATTTTAATTTTTTCCCCCTAATATAATTTCGATAATCGAAAATGAAGTGAGGGGCAAATCTCCGGAACCCAGAGGTGGCCCAATGTACAGGGTGTCCCGTAAATAGGTACCCATTTTTATTCATGGAATGCCACAAGCATACGCAACTTTCCAGTTGAAACTTATATGGAACATTTAGAGTAATCTTTGAAGTTTTTTTGTGCCAAACATGTCCACCTTCTCTTTCGATACAAGTCTGGAGACTATGAACAAAATTATGCATAACTTTTGCCCAGATGACACGAGATATGCCCTGAACAGCATTAGTGATGCGATCTCGTAGCTCATCCAAGGACTGTGGGCGCGTGGCATGAACTCTGTTTTGATGAAAAAAACGTGAATCGAAAGAAAAGCTGGACATGTTTAGTACTAAATAAAATGTCAAAGATTACTCACTGTTCCATTTAAGTTTCAGCTGGAAAGTTGTGTATGCTTCTTGTATTCAAGAAATAAAAATTCAAGAAATAGAGACTACTTTTTCAGGGAAAAGAGAAAATAGTTTTTTTCCTTTTAATATAAAAAGTAGTCAAGAACATTACATTCCTAAAATAGGTGTTCTACAGAGTCAATAACAGCGCGTATTTTGGAGCCATTCGGTACAGGTAGAGGGGATGATCATATGGACGTGGACTTCGAGGGATGAAGGTTCAAGGACCAGTACTTCTGGTCTGTAGCGAATGTTTCTGCATCATGGAGGGTTTCGGGCAGATCCTTGTGAAGTGTTTCAGGGAGAAATGTTGACAACACTGCACCTACCCCAGCCACGAATGCGAATGTCACATACGGGATCGATACATGGTATGTTCCCTGGCGAAAGACGAATGCACTCCTCATGTAGAACGGTCTATCTTGGGAGTGAATTATGTGATGATTCGAAGGACTCACAAGGTAGATGAGGTACGGGACCCCGATGCAGATGGTCGTGGACACGATGGAGACGAAAGCAAGTCCCGTATTCCTCAAGACAGTGGGGAAGACCTCGATTTCTTGCTGATATACGACCAGGAATCCTCCTGAAGCGCCAAATTTCCCTACTACTGCCCACAGGATTCGACACCAGCTCCCTGCATCCGCATCCAAAACAAATAATCATGAAGGTTTACGGTTATGTTAAATAGGTTTTTTTTTTTCAGTCATGTATTAGCCCAAATTTTGAAGGCTTTGTCGAAGTTGATACCAAGGAACTATCTGGATTATCTATAGATCGAGTCCGTTGGTAGACTTTTCCTGTCTAACGTGAAAGTTGTCTGTACCTTAAGTCTTCCTGCGTATTGGAATCGTCGCAATTTATTGGCAATGCTTATGACATGCGATCTATCGATATTTCACATACTGTAAAAAATATTTTCTGAAAATTCCGACTAAGGCATAGGAAACCGAGTTTCCACCTAATACGCGAAAAAGGGAATTTCGATTTAGTGCGGAATTCGTCTACTATTTTCTGACGTAGAAATACTCGTATTGTAGGAATATTTTTTTCCCTTAACACTAGAACTATCAGAGCGGTCAATATGACGGCTGAATAAAAAGTAATATTAAACTCTTATTCTGTAACATTTTACTTGTTCTTTTCCAGCTGCTTTTTGGCATGTTCAAAATATTCAAATGACATTCTTGATGTTTGAACTCTTGTAAAGTTACTTTTCGAACAACCCTCGTAGGTGATCTCCGTCGAGTCGGGCGTGTATCGTTTCAGAGTCCTTTTTGAAACCAGGAGAAGAAGCTGCCATGATCTTCATTTCCCTATATTTCGGTTGAGAAATTCAAAGGAATAGACTTTCTTCCTGGGGAAGAGACTCTGTTTCGTGTAGTATCACGATGTCTTAATTGTTCGGGGGATTTCGAGGGTGAGTGGGAATCCTCTAGGATTCGGGTCAGAAACTAAAGCTGTCGGATGGCTTCCCGAGGGTGTCAATACGGAAAGTTCCATATCATCATGAGAAGAAATACTCTGCTTCTTTGTCGGACTCGGAATGTAGGACCCTTCGGCGTAATATTACAGAGAAAAGACGGGAAAATTCCGCGAACAACAATAAGTAGGATTTCCGAGGAAAGGCAGGAAAAATCTCCTGACCATTAGAGAAAATGCATGCTTACATGCTCTTATTCGGAAAATTTTCCGATAAATTGTTAAAGTTGAGAATTGTAGGCAATAGCTTATTGGATGGGGTTGCAATACGAGGGCATATACTTAGGCTTGGAACTTAGAATAACTTGTGTCTTGTGAGTTATTGTGCATTGTGTGACACGAAAAAGGTCCCACGTACCGAAGGAAAAAGCAGGGACGAGTCCAGTGCCGATAGCAGCGATGAGAAGCAGGGCTGAGCAGACCCATCGTCTTCCATATCTCTCCATGCAGAAGTAGGAGATGAGGTAGGAAGGGAGTTCGATGGCAGCCAGGATGGCCGTGCTCAAGTAAGGATCCCTTCCTAGGGTTCCCACGTCCAGGTGGAGCCCGTAATACAGGGCTAGAACCGCCATGCTACATCCCGGAATAAGGCAAAAACTAACATCGTTGTTTACACTGATATAATGTACTTAGAGTACTTAACTAATGCAATGATTTAATGCTTCCTGCTAGTCCTGTAAAACAGAATTGAAAATCATTGCAATATACAAATATAGATAGGGACTTTTGTATGACCCTATATGAGCCTAGAGGAGGATGACATTTTTTAGCTGAGGAATAAGTGTTGCGGCGGTTCATGGCTGTATTCCAGTCTATAATTCATTGCTTCTCCTGTCTCATACTTCCTCAATCCTTGTACCAGTCTCTCCTCAGCAAATGGTACGATTTCCAGCTACCCATAATTATGTTCTTGGCAATTTTGTCCTTTTCTTTCCACCTTAAACCGAGAAAACTGACTTCCCCTCACATTTGAGTATATCTCTGCAGAGGCAGTGATAATTAAAAAAAAAAATTCTGGAAACATCCCGTAGGCATAGCGCAGAAAAAAAGAATGGATAATAATGGCACGCACTACGTATAGGTTGTGACAATTGTCCGTGTTCTCATCACGGGACGCTTGAGGAGACTCCAATATTGAGGAATGATGGGATCTTGTTCCCGATCCTTGACAATTTTTATGAGTCTTTCCATCTCATCCGGATCAATTTCCTTTCCATTCACTTTCCCCACATAGATCATGGTGTCCCTCACTTCGGATACTTTACTCCTGGTCAACTGCCACCGTGGTGACTCTTTCAACAGCCTTTGGAAATAGAAGAAACAGTCACCATACTGGTCATCATATTACATTCCATGAGGATTTTTAAAGAGCAGAGACCAGTAGTATCCATAATAGAGTAAGACAGGGACATTGCCGATGAGAGCCAGGTGAATCCAATGGCCTTTTAGGAGCCAGGCAATCAAGGCCAGAAGACACAATCCCACCGTCCAGATGCAGTTCACTGCCCCATTGACAAGACCTCGATAATCCGGACCTACCTGCTCCACAACTGCCGTTGAATGTGCGACAAAAGTTTGCATTTTTTAGTGCACAAAGAAGAAATCTCGAAATAACTGCAGTCCAATCACCCTTGAGTGACGTTTATAGGATGGTAAAAAAAAAAACGCTCTACCGTCTTCTATGGGAGAAACACAGTTTCATAAATGCAGCAAAAAAATTACATTGGATACACGATCGATATTTGACAGTTACAAGGTGTTGAAATGCTTGCCAGCTTTTTCTCAGCACTCCTGCCTAAGTCGTGCAATGCCCATTTAGAGGTGAATTGAAGGTGCTTAGAGGTGTATCATTCCACCTCAAGTGAGGTGATTACCTGTGCTCGACCGTTTCAGAATTCAATTAAAATTTCAACTTTAACTTTTCAAGGGACAGTTAGATCAAGCTGATACTTGACAGAGAGGGGTCATGAGTCTAAGGGGTTTTTTCACTTCCGCAAGATGGCGCTGTAAAATTCAAAAGTTGAAATATTCATTGAATTCTTAGACGGTTGAGCACAGGTAATCACCTCATTTGAGGTGGAATGACCCACCTCTAAGCACCTTTAATTCACCTCTAAATGAGCATTGCACGAATTAGGCAGGGGTGCTAAAAGAAAAGCTGGCAAACATTTAAACACCTTGTAGCTGTCAAATATAGATCGCGTATCCAATGTAATTTTTTTTGCTGCATTTATAAAACTGTGTTTCCCCCATAGAAAACGGTAGAGCGTTTTTTTTTTTAACCGCTTCATATACGAACTCTCATCATTTGATGGTTCTCACCGAGGACATAGGCGTTTTGATAAGCAGCAGGGAAGACCCAGGATCCGACGAATGTCAACGTTGCGAAGGAAGGGAAATCTGGCGAAAATATCAACGCCAAACCGAAAATCCACTGAATCGTCGTCGTCGCAAAGAACGTCACCCTTCGACCAAAGCTATGAAATGAGATGATGGGGAAAATTACAACAGGAAGTTAACCGAAATCGCCTCTTGATATCACTATCCTGAAATCCTGAAACCTCTGGTTTTCCGAATGCATGATGGTTTCGCAATGATGAACTTGATTATTAAATTGGGAGGGCTGATGACCGTGGGACCCATGCTTAGGTTGGAAAGGATGATGGAGCCACCTGGAAAGTGGGAAGGATGATGTAAGCAGAGTAAGAACTTTATCACCACCAAGTTCGCGAATTTTCGTGCTTGCGTGGGTTGAGTCCGCTCGTGGTAAGGACATACTCTGTCTGCACAGTGTTGGTCAAAAATACTTAATCATTTTTTTATTGCATCTTCCATACTATGTCAAGATCATGCAGTTTGGAGGATCTATGTATTAATAGAATCGCCGACGTCATCCTTTTTGTCCCCCGGAGGCCTGTACAGATCGACTTTTCGGATCCGACCCAATCGTGCCGATTCGAATCGTGGCCCGCACCCGACCCAGAACTCGAACGCTGACCGAGCTTCAAGGCTCAGGTCGGTGCGATCGAGCTGATCCGCATCTCGTGCAGAGCACAAGATAATCCCTTATTTCCCATCCAATACCTGGATGTTCTAAATTGGATCGACGTGTCTCACTTGAATGCTACGGGGTGGACCTCACTGAAAAGTTGCATACACGCAATCCGAAGTTAAGTGAGGACGAAACGCATCTCCTATAATTGATCCAAAGCTTGCGTGTTTGACGTTTTTAAGTTGTGACTTCTTATAATGCTATGGGATAGAACTCACGGAAAATCGTTTTGAAGGGAAATTGGGGACCTCTGATGACTGGAAGCATTCAAAATTCTCCACATGACACTTGGTAATTCCAAATTCGAACGGACGTGTGTCTAAATATAATATTATGGGATAGAACTCCCTGTAAATTGGCATATGGGAGAGATGACAAGACACACCGAATATTATTGAGAAACTCTGTAACTTCAGAGAATGCGTACCCGATGACTTTGAGAAAAAGGCTGTATGGTAGCAAGAATTTTAGTGATTATCATAGATCAGTGGTGGGCAATTGAATTTCACGGGGGGGGGCCAGATGAAAGAATGCTGCATGTTCCCGGGCCAACACTTATTAAGTGTTATTAAAATGTTAATTTTAATGAATGTCTAACGTCAAACGTCCAGCCGAAAGGCGACTGTCAGACCGTAATGTGCGATAGCCGGTTCTTCGCGGACCAGAGGAAGAGCTTCTGCGGGCCAGATTTGACTCGCGGACCGCCAGTTGTCGACCACTGTCATAGATGGTTGGGCATTCAAGGTGACCCCTGAGGTTATCGAATTGGAAAATAACTTCCTGATCTGGAAGTTATTTTAATATTGGAAATTGGAAGATAAATTCCTGATATCAGAGCAGAAAGCTAAGAAAAGAAACCCCTAGACCTTTCACGAGTACGTCCTTCCTCGAGGAAGGTATGATGAAGCAAACCTTGCGGAGAGATCACAACTATCATGGTAATATTCACACCCCTCTATCGACTATTTTATGCATCTTGTACCCATTAGAGATCAACCCCTTGTTCGACAAAGTCACAGCACACCGGTTTCGTTAATGAAAACTAGCTGCTCCTCTGAAAAAAAACATTTTTCTCTGAGGTCCAGGAGGTGGGGACAATTGTTGTCAACTTTCCTGTGACAAGCATCCTCGAGTAACATATTCAGGTCTCTGTGAACATCTGCCTTCACAGTCTCTTCTGGAATTTTAGGCTTCTGAAACAAAAACAGTTGGAGATGGCTATCGTGATATTTTCTTCAAGGAAGCGACCGGTTCATCGACTAAAATCATTTGAATGTTATGAAGCATTCTCTTCCGTCTGCTCTTGCCCTTTCTCCTATTCCGCAGCTGATAGGCATCTGAAATTCATATATCCTCCCACTTGACTAAGGTATACGACATGCGATATCTATACCGTAATTATTCTGATGGCTGCATTCGAGATATAGCTGTCACTTAATTGATAGAACGATGGCTTCGTTATCCATTTTTCGTCCTACCGCACGCTGTCAATACGTATTTATGCCCAAGCAAGAAGAGGAGACAAGGTCACAAGGAATTCGTAAGACCGTAGCCAAGAAGGGATCTGTTCGATCTCAGCCACCCGGATCTGTTCGAGCGGAAGCCTTTTTCTTGCCGCCATCGCTCAATTTATTTATTTTTATTATTACTTTTTTTTTGGGGGGGGGGGGGGGGTTTGGAGCGGTGTATTTACTTTCATATGCTAGGATGATCCTTCAAAGAGTGGCTTGGGGAGGTGGAGTAGTAGCGGACTAGGCTGACAGCGGTTGGAAATGCAGGAGTGCACATTAAATATCCCTTTCGATATCTATGGGTAATTTAAATCTTTACCCATTTTTCTTATTGTTATTCTTTAAGTTTTTTAAATAAATAACTTCTCATTGAAAAATAGACAATTAAGGATTTTCAACCTGGCATGTTAAAATAAGAATACGCCCACAGTTGCGAAATTTTACCTCGCGGGGTAAAATATTTATTGCGTAACAATTATTTTCGTTTCTTCTCGAAATGAATTGCATTAGATCAGGAAGAGAAGAGCTATTTATCTCTTAAGTTGCACGAGCTTGTATTAATTAGAACTAATCTAGCAATAAATGAAAAAGGGTGAACTTCGTTTGGTACACCCTGTACGTGCTGCCTCGTATACCGTCTCCTCAATGAGGGCAAACGTCTAAACAAAGCTCCAAGCCCCAATCCCCCATTGTTATGAAAATGGCCTGTATACGAGGGACGATCCAAAATTGTCTGCACTGAGATACTAGGGAATGTGATAGAATGATAAAACACTTTTTTTTTCAGCATTACCTTCCTGGGCATCGATGCTTGTACTATTGATGGTTTCCATTCATAGGAAGATACGAGGTCTGATCAAAAAGTTCTAAGACTTAATTTTTTATGACGCTGCGGTGACTCTTTCCGACTGCTGATAGTTATATCCTTTAAACTAGTCCTCTTCGGCATCTACACAAATTTTCCGGCGTTTCTTCAGCCGCTGACTCCAAAAGATGAGTGTCAGCAATGCTTCCAGTGGCTGAAGAAACTCCGGAAAATTTGTGTAGATGCCGAAGAGGACTAGTTTAAAGGATATAACTATCAGCAGTCAGAAAGAGTCACCACAGCGTCATAAAAAATTAAGTCTTAGAACTTTTTGATAAGACCTCGTAATTCAATTTCCATAGTCGTCTAAAAATGGTTGAACAGCTTCATTGAATTCAGTTTCACCTTCATGGCCACTTCACAGGCTTTGCTTTAAATTTGTAGCATTTGTAGCAGCTCTTTTGTTCGGATGATGTCGAATGATTTTACTTAAAATAAAAATTGCATAAATGCTCCGTATTCAAATTTTGCCATTTTGGAATTGAATATTTGACCGGAACATTTTTTAAATATACACATTAAAAATGAAAAGATAAATGTAGCTAAAACCAATTGTTGACCCTTGATATTGCCAAAAAGGGATGAAAGAATATGGGAACCAACTTTCAGCCTTCTACTACCTCAGGGCAGAAACTTTTGAACCGCCCCTCGTGCGTGTGTCAGTCCATTCTATCTGTCCTGAATATTTGCAGGCTAGATGTTGCTGAGAATATGAACCATCATATACCGATGACCAAAAAGTACCTGGACTATTTCCTTCCATCATGTTTCCATCATTCCATTGAAGTCACATTGACGGGAGCAAGCATAGTCTTGTTACATTTTGCCTGTCAAATGAAGTTAGGAAGGAAAAAAAAAAGGCAAGCAAGGAGTAATAGCTCTCTCGTCACATTAAGTTAGAGGTGTCAAATAAATTAATTCTGAATTTCAGGAAATTTGCTTTACGTGAAATCGCTACAAACAAGCCTGGATGTTTCATGCATACGTCCGAATCAACGCACCCCGAAGTTCACCATAATATCCTAGAACATATTCTCAGAGAAAGCGAATGATGAAGTGAGCTTTCCCGCACATACAGAGTGGTGCAAAAGTAGGTAGTTACAGTTAGCTGTTTATTCCTTATTACTTACTATTTATTACTTTTTTATTTATTACTTTTTACCTATTACTTTTCCAGTACGTCTGTAACAGCCATTTTCGTTGCTCAAAAGTCAGGTTCCCTGCCATTATTCTCTACCTGTAAATACAAAAGTAAAATAAAATTACTACTCCATACCAACTTTTGCCCCACCCTGTACAGGCCTAGATAGAATAAGTCAATCGATTAGCATTCATGAACTACAGCATGCACTGGGTCCGTCGAAGTTGAGGGAACGTACTAATCGGAGACAGGTCCGAAGATAAAAGATCCAAGAATGTGTCCTGCACTCTGAATGGTGAGAAGTCCGGCGGGAAAGTGATCTCGTTTGCACACCCATGAGAACTGGGACACCACCGTCTCGACATAGACACTCCGGTCGAACTCCCAGCGGTCACAGTCTGACGAAAATCCTCTCGAATCGGTGACCTTATATGCCTAGAATTAATCATTATATCTATGGGGGGATAGACTTACTTAAAATTCCGGGGGGGTGCGAAAGAAGTTTGCGTTGGAACTCTTCCCTGGCCTTTGCTGACAGATCCTCTTGATCTGAGTCCGAGGTATTATTCAAGACATCGTTCACGATCCATGATACGTCATACGCCTCACACTTGGAGTATCCCATCACCCCCTCCTCCGTCATCCTCCTACAAAACCGGATGGGAATCAAAGCATTCTACAATCTACAGACAAAATGAGAAATGAGTATGGAAATGATGAAATAGAGCTTTCCTTCTCGCGAAATATCAGAATGAATTGAGGTGCCGCAAGCAGCATAAAATCGACTCTCCCTAGATACAGGATGTCCCAAAATATTTGGAAACATTTAAAAAATCAATATCTCTTGTAAAAAAGGCCTCAAATTAAATGATTAAACGGTAAAAGAAAGAGCGGCCCAAGCATTTTTTAAACCTGGTATTGCAATTCCACGTGGGCACCATTTGTGACTGCAGATGTCAAAACGATGTTCCAGCTCTTGCCGCACCTTATGCATTGTCAAATAGCTGCGACGATCCTGCTCTTCAGATCTTGGAGTTTTCAACTTTTCTCCGGTAAACAATGTCCTTGAAATAGTCCCACAAGAAAAGTCCAAGGGGGTTAGATCAAGTGATCTTTGGTGACCATGGAATGAAGCCAATTCGTCCGATCCACCGATTTCGAAATTTTAAGACTTTGTCCTCTTCTTTTTTTATGAGCTTGCCATGTTTAAGAGCTGATGAGAAAATTCCGTAATTAATGAATTGTCAAGGGTGAGGGGGAGAGCGATAGAGTGAGCTATCTTTTTGATAAATCTAATGCCGACATTATCGGGACCAGTGGCCTCCGTTGACGATAGTTGTAAGATGATTGTGAGGGTTTCAAGTTTTGTGATAGGCTGGAGGAAGGAAGAGAAATGGGGGGAGGGGCCAAATGGTACAATAGATATTGGAGGTGTGTGAAGAGAGAAGAGAGAAATGATTTATTTTGCGATTAGCGGTTTCTTCGCCGTCAGTAAAAAGAATTTAATTTTCTCTAAGTCCCACAATCGTCTGGGTAGCTTCCCTGCCTAGAATCATGTTTGTCAAACGTTAGAGACTTCTAGGGTTTTTGTTTCTCGAGCACTGTTCATATTCTGAAATAACGGACATTTGCTTGACTTTCCGAATAACTCGATGAGTATGGATTGATAGGGTTTGTAATACTTTAGAAGAGATGAGTTTGGAGGACCATAGTACAAGATAAGAAACAGAGCGTTCTTACAGGTGCTCGAAATTCTTACACCAGTTGTCAACCTGGATTTTGAGGGGAAATGCGTTTGGTGGGTAAGAAACGAGCCTGTGAAGCATGGATTTTTCCCATTAAAGAGTCAAATTGGTCGTCAACAGACTTGGAGGACATGAGAGAGGTCCGGTTTAGACTCTCAAGAAAGTTGGACACCTTCTCGACGCCAGATTGGATTAAGAGACGTCTGAAACTCGTAGAGGGGTAGAATTGGGTCCTGGTCACCAGAGGGATGCGGAAGCAAAGTTGGTGATGACCAAAGTCATCATTAGGTACATCTGCATAGAGGTTGCAGGGAGATATGTTTGTGAACATATTGTCGAGAAGAGTCTGTGCCGATTGAGTTATTCTAGTGGGTTGGGAGAAGCAGGGAAACAAGTCAAAGGATGTGAATAGATCCAGACATCGCTTTGAGTTTGTAGAGTTTTTCAGGAGATCAATGTTGAAGTCACCCATAATAATTACACTATATTGAACGGGAGAATATTTACTGAGGAAAAGTTCGAGGGTGTTGAAGAATACGGTAAAAATTCCCGCTTGGGGGACGGTAGACCGAGAGGGAAATCAGAGGAAGATCAGGTAAATGCTTCCAGTTGAGATTGGGAATTCTCACCACTGCAGTTTTTTTTTTTTCGGAGGAAATCTGAGATAAATCTGGTAGTGGGATAGCTGGGAGATCATCTCTGACACAGAGGACAACGCTTCCTCCCCTGGTCGAGAAGCGACAGAAAAACTCGGAAGATCTTGAAGAGAATATTGAAGCACCTCGTCGGGAGAGAGCCAGGTTTCACAAAGCTCGAGTTTATTTGGTTATGTGCTGGCTGCGAGAAGTTCGATTTCAAGAAAGTGTTTTCGGAGACTGCGACAGTTCCAGGGGGAAAAAAATGGGGGGAAAAGGACAAAGGGAACGAGGAGGGGACTCCGTTTACGTCAGTCATTGGAGTGGCATAAACACCTTAAGGCAGGGCGTTTACGCCCTGCCTAAAGAATGGAGGATGGAGGTTGCTTTAGGAAAGCAAGTAGGATGATTTCGTACGGACTTGGAAATTTCAGAGGGGAATCCCAATTCCGATTCGAGCAGTTTTGCGAGTTTGCTACGATATGAGAGATGAAGACCATGGCTATTGAAGAGGAGACACTGGATGAGGCCTGTGCAAATTATGTGGGGATTGTTTTGAGTGCACCAGTTGCTGAGCATTATATTCAGGGCCGGACGGGAGTTCGTTGGGAGTTCCTTCGACCGAAAGACCACAGGACTAATCCAGAAATCCGAATCTCACTAAAATTTCTGGTCTGACACCGGCAGTGGCGGATATAGAAATTTTTCATAGGGGGGGCGGTTCCAAAGTTCCTACCTACCCCCCCCCCCCCACCCCGCCTACCACCATTCCTCGTCCTTTCGCCTTTATTTTTCGTCTGGGGTAAAACTGGCTCCAATAAAATTTAATGCAGATGCTATTTTGAATAAATAAATAAAATCCTAACCTGGCCATAGGGGGGGCGGTCGCCCCCCCCGCCCCCCCCCTGTATCCGCCACTGGACACCGGTGTCTCTCTTGGCATTGAGTTCTTGAGATTGAACCCATTGCTCAGAGCGAAGAAGTAAGGTTTTGCTCATGACTCCGTGCAAGGAACATCTGTGAACAGTCCTTGCCTTGATGGCATCAACACGGGGTTATTCCCCTCTCGTCTGGATAACTGCCTTGCACGTGCCGCGCATGAATGGATACAAATTTGATTGATCCCTGAGGGATTGAATTTCATGCAGCATGAAACGAGCCGTCCACAGCCTGCGCACTACTTCAAGTTTCTTGCTTTCGATAAAAAATACTCTTACGAAACGAAACGAACGAGCCAGATGAATCACATGTGCGAAAATGGACAGCGAACATTTATCTATCGGCCATGTCAACTTAGTGATCTGGGCGAGTTACTGCTTGACTAAATCGAAAAAGCGAAAGCGGACCACTTGAGTCCGAGAAGCAAAAATAGCATGGCCCAGATGGAAAGGACTTGGTGAGGGGATGACATTCCTAAATGAGCGGCGTCCCAGCTGGGGATTGGTAGTGTCAACGTTCTTAGGCCAAATTCGCATACAGTAGTCCCTTGCTTTACACAGGTTCTTTTTAATACGCCCTTACGAAAAATCCCCCTGTAGTCCATCGGGGGACTATCCAAATCTTCCGGGGGATCCGCATGTGGACTGATAGTTAGCCATGTGGAATAGTGTGGACTTAATGTGGACTGTTGCGGATTGATGTGGACAAGTCCACAGGGGGACTAGAACTTCGAAGTCCGTAGACTTTTCCATGAAAGTTTACCATGAAAGGAGCCCAGTTTGCACAACAATTTTCACTCAATGTTGATGATTGGTCGAAGAAGTCGATGAAATAATAATCGGCTCGATGCTGAAAATGAGCAATGAATTCATACTGTGCTCCAGCTGAGCACTTAATGCTCTGTAAATAGGTCATCGAGATGGTGTCGGGCGAGTCACTTGGCAGCCATTCAAGAAAGTTCCCACAGCTGAAGTGAGATGGTGCCTAAATTGCCGATACAGTGAGTTACCCCTTGATGCAAATGGCATAAGTCACCAGTTATTTGAAACGCTGCTTGAGCTTTTCTTCAAAGACGTCGAAAAGACACTGAGAGTGTTGGGAAAGACACTTGAATTTCTCAATGCATTGAAAAAATAAAGGGGTCTGTCCAGGGTGTCGGACGTGACATTCGGAGTAATATGTTTAGTATACAAAATGTATTGAACTATATTATGGATGACGAATCAGCATATAAAGGCTGCAATAATTTCCTTGAGTAGTGACTGAAAATTCCATGTCCAAAGTCTTGCACTCTCTCTTTTGTTAGAGATGTACCTATGTGCAAAGAAAAGTGTCAGACGTGACATTTTGTGAACCCTCAAGTTAAAGTCACTTGCACTAATGTTCACATACCTATCATCGAGCGGACCCTAATAATTTAGTTTCGTGTTCATTCTTAAGACTGAGTGAAATCCCGGAATTTGTGTAAGTCACCCCAAGATTACGACACTTAAAACAGAAAGTAAGCCCTTTTTGTGAAGGTGTCGGATGTGACAGGAAAGGACGTGATAAAGGATGGGAAAGGATGTGACAAGTTCTGAAAATGTATTTTGAAACGAGAAGCCTGTACATATCTTTTAATTTTATTTTGAATATATAATTCAAATGTGAACAATTGACATCTACTCTTCACACCTGAGCTGATTTGAAATTGTCAGTATGCATGGAAAGCCCATGCTGGCATCTGTTCCTGTAGTCCAATTCAGTCTCTCCAGATTTGCATTTTCATTAAAATTTTCAGTATCATGAGAGTGGTATGAATAATATATCATAATAGTGACTAATTCTTTCATTTTTCAATGTAATATTTCCTTTCATTCATGTATTCTGGGAAAAGAGATGATGGACTTCTGCAGCGAAAGTAATATTTAGGAATATTTAGGAAAATGTCCGACTAAAATCCTAGGACCACTTAGCGTGGACAGACCCAAAGGTAATCCAAATGAGACCCTCGGTTATTCTAACCCCGAGAATGAAGAGAGAGGAGTGTTCGATTGCGGACCATATATGAAAGTTCAACAGCCAAATGATGTAGAATATCACTTTGTATCAGCATTGAAGTAGTTGTGTTACAGCTTAACATTGTATTAGTTCACTGAGGGTGTGTGGATATGACTGTTAAACGGCCCAGTGGAGCACCACATAAATTTGATGTCCCAGTAATATTGAGACCTGCTTCATTCCAATATTGAGCCAATTTTGACTCAACTCAGCAACGTTGAGTTTATCAATATTTTTCGACATTGATTCAATGCGATGGATACTGCAACCGCAATAATGTTGCAACGTTTAGTCAAACTTTGGAGCTATTGGAAGGAAGTAACTTTCGGATCCTCAGATGCTTTAACAGGTTGACCGCCATGGGGCTCACCGGTGCGCCCCGTGCATCACCTTCTCCAAGGGATGCAAAAATTTACTTTGGCCTAGGAAAGTCACCAGACCAATATGGCCGTGGCGGTCAACGTGTTAATGGGAATATCCCATAGAGTGTGTATATCTGGAGCGGGCATGTGGCAGTGACGGATGGCCAATCCGTCTGCCATCTTAGGATTGGAGAGAATGGAAGGAACTTTGAAGCCCTTCAACGCAGTTCAACAAAGTCCTATCTGACCTTTTCAAGTTTAAACACTAAGCCAACTGCACTGTAATTATTTACATGAAAAACAACTTCATAGGATGTGTTTCTCTTGCATCGAGGACTCTTGATGAACGGGTTACACTTAAAGTGAAGATGCCAAAAGTTTCACACAAACCTCGTGAGGGGGCTGAATTTATAAGAATATATATTTTTTTTAATAATGCAAAATTTTCAGATTAATCTTTGGTGAACTGACGTGACACTGTGCCGCAAACAGATTAGCCGTTCATTCCGAACCACCCCCGAACCACCCCCTTCGAAGTTACTTGTGATAACACTGCTTTAGAAGACTTACTCCATTACATTCAGAAGTCCCCCTTCCAGAGCGTCTCAAATTATGATTGGTAAACTGACTAGAGCAGGAAGAAAATTATTCCTGAATTAATTCAGGAGAGCAGGAGCTGCAGGGGAACCAGTTATGCTACGATCCAAAACTAAAAGATCAGAGGCGGCTAGTGATATTTAGCGCTAGTGGTTCGTCAACGAACCACTAACGCTAAATATCACGAGCCGCCTCTGTAAAAGACGGAAGCGTCATGCTGAGAAGGTGGAGATTTACTCAGGAATTGTGAGGTTCTTCCATTGCTCGATGGAGAAACCCAGGCGTTCCCTGCCTTCGACATGGCACCAATGAGAAGGGACAGCGACTTGAAAGAAGAAAATCATGATGAAGAAGGGAAGAATCATGCCCATGGGGTATATGAAGAGGTAGAGCAGTCTCTTTTGGTATTTCCCATATTCCCCGACGAGGGCGAGGAGCTGATCGAAGTCCTTCGGCTCCATGGCCTCACACATTCAACTCCGATTCGCTTCTGCTCACTAACAATCCCTTGTCTGTCTCGTCTGTCGCTGTGACGAGTAAACCATGTGCAGCGTGTGTGAAGGACACTTCTCATAATCATACATCCGGTGTAAGAAGCTTTTGAATATGACTTTCAGAGCGTTCGCCATTGAAGGCGTCGAGTTCATGGTCTCTTTCCAGTGAGGGGCAGATCCGGAATCAGATCCCACGCACGAGTCCTGAATATTAAATCGTGCAACTTGAACCTCTCAATCATAGTTTAATGTATCGGGAGGCATATTCGGATTTCTAGTCCAAGGATATAGCTCTATGAATCATGGGAACTTTCCAGGAGGAGCAAACAGGATTTTGCAGATAGGCCGAGCCGGCCGATGCAGAGCCTCATGATCTGTTTCCTTTTTTTCTCTTTATTTATGTTTCTCATGTGACAAAATCGGTAACATCCTCTCCCCCCTCCCCCTCGGATATCACATTGAATTTCACTCATTTTCTTCGATTTGAAAACACAATAGCGACATCTGGTAGGAATCGCCGAAATGGAATACAGCCGTCCCCATCTCCTAAATTCGCGTTCGAAAATCTCGAGTCCACGTCTGGACTCCAAAAGTTCCTAACTTCCCCAATAAAGAGTAAACCAAAATACTTAGCCCCCCACCCCCTCCCGTGGAACCCAGTGGTATGACTTTTCTAAGGAAAGCTTTTTATTTCTGGAAAGTATATTTAATTATGAAGTTGTAGAGATGCCTTTGAAATTTTTGTATGCCCACCTACAGCATTTCTGCACATTTGCAGTTTATGGTCTTCATGCTCCAGGGTTGGTCCAGGAATATGGAGACTGGAGATTTCCCACCCAATCACTTCACTGCTGTGCTGGAAGGCAATGAAGGACTACAACCTGCTCTTTCAGCTCTTTCTCATAGTTCCTGTGGGTCGGCGGGACTTGGTTCTTTCCGCCCAACGTCCTGTCAGCCTTCGTTGTTCATTCGATGGCCCTAGATGATGGATTCTTTGATTTAGGTTATCGTTCGTACCCCCCCCCCCCTCCCCATCGGTGGTGCTACTTTGGAAGCAGCGACCGGTAATTTCCCTTAATTGTTGAACCAATCGGACACGGTCACATTGTTTCCTCTGAGTAGGGTTCCGAGGTGATCTTTGGCCTACCTGTGTGAATGCCCTTGCTCCAAACATCGGATCGGCATCACGGATGCGGTGAAGGGGAGCTTGGTTCAGTTTCGTCTGTTTGATTCGAGGCTGACGAACCGGTTGAGGCCGGAAAAATGGAACCAGTTATTCAGAAACAATGGAGCGAGTCCTCTTTTAGGCAGCGCAGTGAGATTGAAGGATCCCAGAGGAGCTGCCTTGTCTGACCAAAGACTCCCCAACTCAACAATGTTTGGGCCTCTGGTTCGATGTATGCTAGCCATTTGTAGCTTTCATGCGAGGACTGAGGAAGCAAGTACTGAGAGAGCTGTTGAAAATAGGGGATCTTCATGCCCACTATTTCAGCAGCTTTCAATAGAAATTGGGTACCTGTTTGTGACCTCATTTGAAATTTTGGGAATACGCCCTGACGTGTGGGGAAACGCCACTAAGTGGACACGTACTATACCAATGATCAAGCTTGATTTGACGAAGTTGACCGTGCAACTAAAGTGAACAAGTTCTATAGTAGAGGAGGTCTAAAATGAAAAAAAGTTAGCACTGCACGATGAAATTTTTTGTGGTCTGTCATACAATTTAAGGAAAGTTCTTGGGGCAATTAAAAAGACAAAAGATTAAGCTCTCATATGCTAAAGACCACATGAAAATAGATCAATTCTGAAATAAAAATGCGATACCAAGAAAGTGTCAAATTTCAAATGAATTGACTTCGGGAATGAATTCACATCCTGTATCGACCCAGTTTTTGAAACTTCTTGGAGAGGGGTTTCCTTATTATGACATCTCCCTATAGTGGTCTTCGCGAAGATGACAAGACTGCTACAGTGAATGGCATCACTGCTGCTTAAAACCAGCCAGTGTAGAATCATATTTAACACATGCTTCCATCTGTTCGATTGGAATTCTTACGCAGGTTAACCCAGGTTAGAAACCTTGTTCACCAATCGAATCGTCTTAAGTCCTTCCTGCATTGCTTTTTCCAGACATAAGTACATTTTTGATGAAAGCACAACAACCTGCTTCGCAGTGCAAAGTTGAACACTAGCAGGGAACTGATGGATCACAAGGGTATTCGATCGCTTGCGTTGCTAGATCCTCGACAAGGCAGTGAGCAGTGATATGCTAGCGTCGCTAAATGTTTGCGAATGTCCATTTTGACTTATAATATTTTTCTGAATCTGTTCATTTTCATTTTGAATCAATACACAACAAGAAAAATTGATTATTCTTGAGGTGTTAAATTTTTTTGTGACAGCTTTTATTAGGAGAAGCAGCCGCTTCTCACTTTGACAGATGCACTCAACGTTGAAATCGAAGAGAGAGCCGTCAAATCAAAGACATGATAATTTAAGGCTTTGAGCAAATTGACTAACCGTTTCAACGCAAAGGGCTCGACAGATAGAGAAACGAGCAGCATGCAATATCTCAGTGAAGGATGCGAAGAAGGAGAAAGCTCAGCACCGATTTACTTGCTTGGCCTGGGCCGTGTTTCTCATGAGTTATTATTACTGAACTAGTATAGAGTACTGAAAAGACCTTTAATGAAAAAAGAGGAGGCATGTCTTAGCTCGTATCCACAAAAGGGTGCGACTTGTAAGGGCACCTACAAATAAACTAATACTGGAGCGGATCTGCACACAGAATATTGAGAGCATCAAATTGATGTACAGGTATTTAGGTCGTGAAAAAAATCTGTCCTCCATGTGATGCGTTTTTATCGCATCGAAAATTTGATGCGATAAAAACTAGGGCTGTCACGATAGGTCGATGCATCGATACCGCTATCGATAGTTGGAGATATCGATAGTTTTTTCGACCATCGCGATGCATCGGCAAAAGATTTCAAAGGGGAAATATCCCATTGGATTGAGGCGAGTACAGTTCCATACAGTCCGTCCCGGCGGGGAAAGGAAGAAGCGGCGTGACCCGAATGGGCTAGCGATTTTTTATCACAATAAAATTCCGGAAATGCTGGGACTGACTATATGAAAGACGGGAAGGGAAAAAAAAAGTCGGATCGGAGACAGGAAGTGGGAAAGGAGAAGGCGAGAAAAGATGGAATCCCCCGGCCCCCCCCCCCCCCCGATGCATCGATACACTATCGATAGTCTAGGTCGATGCATCGATGTTTTGAAAACGGCTATCGTGACAGCCCTAATAAAAACGCATCACATGGAGGACAGACTTTTTCGTGACCAAAATGGATCAATTTGATTCTGTGTGCTTGTGTCCCGCAGGCGATGCATTTCGGCCTCGTTCTATTAATACTTTCCATACCCATTCTACGCTGCCCCGTGGGGATGGGGTTAGGAATTCAATCCGAAAACAAAGGGATTTCGCTCGTCAAAACAAATCTGTACATCATCAACAGAAAGGGCACAACTTTCCATATACTTCCCTTGATTGTGCCGTCTCCGAAGTCCCCCAGTTACTGCGGTTCGGTGGGGAATATGACCCAGGCAAAAATGTCGTTGATAAACCTATAGACTTCTATAGTGTTTCCAATGTAGTTCTCTAGAATTCAATAGACTAGTCATTGCACCTGGATCCCCTCTATGCAGATTAGGGTGTTCGTCGGTAAGGGGCTAGGTACCGCGCAAGGGGGGAAGGATACTATCACTTGAGTAGCGTCCAGCGGGGCGAGTGGACGAAAAATCTAGGGGGTGGGGGGGCAGTACGTCATCTTCATGATGAACAAGGGATCGTTGTTGTAACAATGGGAGCGTGAAGCACGAAAGGTGCGTTAAGGTCAGCATTCATGGAATCGGAAACATGTAAAAGCAGAGCGGAAATTGAAACTTCCATGGAACACTTGACGAGTAGAGGCGCATCCGAGGAAAGAAGTATCGGTCCCACGACTTATTCCCCTTGCGAGTTTCAGGACTTCTAAAAACAAAATCGCGTCAAGCTCACCTACTAAATATCACGATCATGAAGCTTATAACGTCTGTCTTTTCCATTTGTGAAAACTGCAAGGATACACATCAGCCATGCGGGTTCGGACGACCGAGCAGCTTTCTAATTTCGGCAAAGGAACCTGAAGACATGCCTCAAGGCTCTGGCCTCCCAGATGGGAGGGCAGATAGAGACGTTTTTGTTTGTCCCGTTTCTCAAATCCCAAAGTTCACAATATATACATATATATATATATATATATTTTTTTTAGAGCCAAATCTCAGTCAGTGCAGCAACCGACCTCTTTAAAATTGCATCACTTGAAATGGAATCCAATGCATGATCCCCACGAGGATTTCCAGCAGTTCTCAACTACGATCCCCCCTATCCCTATCCCTATTCATATCCCTCCCATATCCTTCCACCAGCATATGCAATACCATCATAAATTCATTGTATATGAGCCTTCTTAAAGGTAATTCACATTCTACAAAATTCTAGATGACCATTGTACAGTCGAAGGAAAAAGTGCAGAGTTTGTGTAGTGACATTGATGTCATGTAATTTGATCAACTTCACTGAAATGGTATGAAAAATAAAACAAGTCCAACTTCAGCACATACCTTAAAAAATGAATAGTATGGCCAACCGGGAATCTTTTGATTGTGGCAGTGTTGCAGGATGAGAAGATTGCACTCTATGAACACTTTTTGGAATTTGTTCTGAAATAATTGCTCTGGGGTCATGTAAGGTTTTTCTTTTTAATTTTCCCTCCTCAATCCACCCCTCCTGAACCGCCCATCGCCCCCACCTTCATCCCCCCCCCCCCAAGTCTGTTCAAGCATTGCATTAAGATGAGTCCATGTTCATAGTTGAACAGAGTCCTTCCCTCCATAAGGAATTTAGGAAAATAATACTAAAAAAACTAAATTTAGAGAAGTGTTTCCAATCGAGCGATGATTTGCATCTTCCATCGTTTTATTCTAAATGGAAAAAAAATCAGTAATGTCACTTGAATAATTGGTGGAAGTTCACTCTTAAATAGTAAAAACGTGGATCAGCCACATCCCTGCGTGAATGTGTCTCAACATCGCGAAGTGAATGTCTTTAGTTATCTGATATGTATAAATATATAGAAATGAATAATTACGAAGTAACCACTTGGGTGGCTTTTTGCATTTTCATCTCGGTTGGCTTTCTTCCACTTTTGGCAATTCTGGGGGGTCTTTTTCCCGGGTGGCTTTTTTCCGAACCCAGGCCGCCCTTCCCCCCTCATGACTCTTGAGCCAATACCACGTATACGCCACTGTTGACAGGAAAACTCATTAACCTCGTGCCCTCCACTGGACTAGTTCCATACATGCTAATGGGAACCTGAGTGTTTTTCCTAAATAGTTCTGACCTGGGTTTGACTTATTAAACGGCCTTTCGGGAACGGACAGCTTCTTGGTTTCTTTCTCAACTGAGTCCTCATGGTGAGTTCCTCGAAGTGATTTTCAATTGTGTTGGAAAATTTTTTACTCGACTAAGACACTCGTGTATGGGACGTTTCTCCTGCATGAGTGTCAAAGTCAAATGGGAAAATGTCTGACTCAAGTGAAAAACACTAAAAATAGTTTCCTTTCGAAGATAATTCCCAGTTTGCTATTGACTGCATTGTCTCTTATTTTTACCATTTTTGATTGAGCCCCCAAGCATCGAAATCTCGCTTCCTTGCTTTTGGAGGTGTGATTCTACATAATTCTTACTCTTTTGCACAGGTTTAAGTTCAGACTTCTCTTTAAAATTTGTCGGACATTTTTGGCGAAAAACTTTGAAGACAAGACCCTTTTTTTTATTATCGGTCTATCTTGTCTCGTTAAGATGGCTGCCTCCTACGAGCCGACGTGCGGCCAGTCACGAACTTCAGTTGTAATTGAGGCCTTGATGTTGTGTTTCAAAAAGTGTCAATCGGTGAGTAACAGTTTGTCGGTTGGCAACAAGAGAATGGTTATGGTAGCCCAAGTACTTGACTATGAGAGAACGTTTGCGACTGCTAAACAAGCTATCAACTTTTTGCCGTACCCGGTGTTCCTGCCGCCAACGATTAGTCTAAGCCTAAGGTATCACATGGTGGGAAGAAGTTTATTTTTGCATTTTTATGCGATTTCTTTACCTTCGCGTATAGTCAGGGACGACATTTTCTGTGAATTCACCTTTTCCAGATGTTCTTAGGCACATGAGTAACTGGAGGGAATAAGTTTTCCTTCATTCTTCCCAATCTTTTAAGTTTGTCTCTGTGTAATTCATGCCTTTTCCTGGCAGTCAAGGAAAAAAAGGAAAAGAAAAAGCCTTATTAGTTACTGTTCTATTAAAAGAGGGTATACAATGAACCTGAATGGATATATCCCATGATTTCAGACTTATACTCTACTGTGCAGAGCCCCCTTGTAAAGTAGGCTCATAGTGATAGCCTAGTTGACAGGCAGGTAGACTTATGCCTAATTTATGCCATAGCTTCTCACATCACAGCACTGAGAGCATGTGTAATAACTATCAGTTGAATGCATTTAACCTTTAATGTTTGATTAATATGACAACAGTGCTTGCAAGAAGGTGAGGGTATAGGACCCTTAAAAGGACAATGAGCCTAATGTAGTGGCATTCATTGGATTAGCAAAGCATGCATAGTATTGCACTGACAATATTGGCTAAAGAAGAATAGGTATAAGATACTTTTTACTAGGTATATTTTCCCATACTTTCAGTGGGTGTATTTGCAGATTTTTTGCCACCATTACTTTAATTAACGCTTATCTGACCTGTTTGACGAGGATTGCTCATGTGATTCCCAATGTATAAGGTCTACCGGAAAGTTCTGTCCATTTTTTGAATAATAGAACACAATCACTTTTTCAAGAGTTTATTAGAACTTATTGAACAACATAATTACCCTGGCTATTAACAACCTCTTGCCATCTTAAAGGTAGCTTTTCAATCCCTCTTCTATAAAATGTCTCGTCCTTGGAACTCAAAAATTCTTCAACTGCCTTTTTTACCTCTTCATCATTGTTGAATTTTTTTCCATTCAAAAAATTCTGAAGAGACAAAAATAAGTGATAATCACTTGGTGCAACGTCAGGTGAATATGGTGGATGACTTAAAACTTCCCAACCAAACTCTACAATTTTTTGCTGGGTGGCCAAAGAAACATGCGGTCTAGCGTTATCATGTTGCAGGATAACCCCTTTCCTATTGGCTAAAGCTGGATGCTTTCTCTTGATTTTCTCAGCCAGTGCATCAAGTTGGAGACAGTATTTTTCAGAATTAATTGTCTCATTTCGCTGCAGAAGTTCATAGTGAATAGGTCCTTTCATATCCCACCATATTGACAACATTCTCTTTTTTGTTGACAATCCTTGCTTAGAAATTGATGGAGCTGGTTGTCCAGGCTGGCAATAGACTCTTTTTCTGACCACATTTTCATATGTGATCCATTTTTCATCTCCAGTTACCAAATGGTCTAAAAATGGATCAGTTTGGCAGCGGGAGAGCAAAGAAGAGCAGATGGTCAGATGATCTTGCAGGTTCTTAACAGACAACTCATGTGGTATCCATCTTGGATACTTGTAAACAAATCCAAGCTTTCGGATATGTTCTGAAACAGTTTGTTGGGCTGTATTGAGAGCTTCTCTGCAAGGTCTGATGTGGTTGAGAATGGGTCTTCTTCCAAAATGTTGCAAAGAATGTCATCATCAAGTACAGATGGTCTTCCAGAATGTGGTTCATCTTCAAGATTGAAGTCTCCATTCTTAAATTTCTCGAACCATCTTCTGCATGTACAGTCAGATACCACACCTTCTTCAAAAACTTTACATAAGTTTCTACTGGCTTCAGCAGCATTCTTCCCTTGTTGATACTCATAAAGAATGCAATGACTCAAATGAACTTTGTCAACAGACATGTTTTTGGCACTGTTGTTGTTGGACAACCAATGATAAAATGGGCTCACTTGTGTATATGATAGTGCAAGTACAGTAGAAAAAACTAGTATCAAGTAGGGGTTATAGACCCTTTATATCATCCCTGCCTGCCGCTTAAATTAAGAGGTGCCAGAAACGGACAGAACTTTCCGGTAGACCTTATAGCAGTGTTCTCCAAGTTCAACTGATAAAATGTTATGCCCTTTCCATGTTAGTAGTTATTTCTGGCCTGCCAACTTTTTTTTGGATAATTTACCCCCTTGCTTTTTTTTTGTAACAGAGATCAGAGACTCCTTGGTAATACAAAAATTTGATTATCGTGTGTGCAAGCAATGCACAAAATTTTAGTCAAGTGTAGTTGGCAGTCTACCTGAAGACATGCCTACTAAGCTCTTAGTTTTATATTCCTTATTTTCCTCATACATGGTACATCAAAATAAAGGTAGTATTTTGGAATGGAGGTATTCTTAAGTTATGTTGACGAAGACATGTCATTATTTTCTTGTGAGCTTTACAAATTAATCAAATCTGTCTCCTTTGCAGGTTGAGGAGTGTTATACAAGAAGACCTCATTACTTCTTCCTCACAGAGTATCAATTACTCTATCAGTCATTTATAAAACTAGTATATGCTTCATTATTAATTTAAGAAAAAAAACTGAAAATGCTGGAGATTCCTATCCAGATGTTGGGGAACCAAGTGTTGGTGATAGACCAAGTCATTCAGAACACTCAAAATCAGTTTGCAATATGTGTACCTGATACAGTGAGAAATGAACAGATGAATGGAATTTATGTCTTGATGGATCCAGCATCACTTACCAACAAAGTCTGTCATGAAGAAAATGGTGGAAAAAATGAAGCACCCAAGAAGAGCAATGGCAGTTTGAGAAAACAAAGGCTTCCCACTCATACAAAGTCAGTGAGGACTAAACTACCTTGCAAAGACTGTGACTCAGTTTCCTGTAGTGGTGAATGTGTCAAAGAGAAGATACGTCGTGACACTCTCCAGGTAGTCATAATTCAAATATGTTAAGTGTCCAATGTTACTTTTATTTTTTCATCTTACTTTTATGCATTATCATAGCTTTAAGTGTCAGTAAAGAAACTGTAGCCAACAGCCCTTCTTTAAATAATGTTAGTTGTTTAAGAAAGGCTAATTATAACTGCTTAAATTAGACTTATCTTGATGGCAGTTTTGGAAACCATCATTGCATCAGTATGGTTTGGCAATACATTCATAAAATGCATAATAATTGACAGCCATTAATAGGAAGAAAGAAGAACAAGGAGTTGTCTCAGAATATTATGTCAGATTTGATGTAGAGTCATGCCCAATTTGCAGTCTATTTCATGTTTTACCAATCTCGTGCAGGGATGAGCTGGAGGCCAAAAAACCAGCACAGGCAAATTGGGGAGTAATTACCATGAAAGCCACCCTCTCAAGACTGATTTCTGTTTTGTTGCTGGTGCTTTTCCCTCTTTCTTCTATCTTGGTCTCAATTTCCAGGCTATGTGGGGTTACATTAATACGTACAATATGCAGACTATATTTGGATTTGAACATTTCAGTTCTGCTGCATAACTTCAGAGTACTGATAAGCACCAGCAACAAAACAGCAAATCAGTTGAGGGTGGCTTGAGCAGGGGCAAGTTAACTTTGATCTGTCATGAAAAGGGTACTGGTTCAGACGAAGGGGTGCTTTACTCTGCATCCAACAAAACAGTGTGAAGTGCAGGCAATTGAAGGATGTCATGTATTGAATCTGCATGCTTTTAATCTAGGACATGCGGAAGGTTTGCCAAAGAGCCTATTCTCAGACAAGATTTGGCCGTTTATCAAAGCTGCCTCATCACTTAGTCCAGAACTTGAAAGATCTTGAAGATAATCCATCAGGTCAACTTCTGAGATGCCCAGATGCCATCTCCTCAGGCAATGGAAATGAAACAGGTACGAGTCATTCCCCTTTTGCAACCATTGACTTCTATTGAAGCAGAAACTGGTGAATTGGGCACTGCAAAATGCCCCATATACATTTCATGTGCTTGAAGTTAACACTGTGAGTAGTAATAGTAGTGGGCAAATACTCAGACTTGCCCACTTTTCTTAATGAATTGTTTAAAAAAAAGTATATCTTACAATAAGTCCACAGAGACAATCAAGATGAATGGTTGTGTGTGTGTCCTCTTTCTCTCACTCTCATGATGTACTAGCTAGTTTTTTTGTTTGCCCATGCCCTTCCGTAAACAAACTTGCCATGGTCGCAGTTTTGGTGCTCCTTTATATAGGATAGTGATAATTCATTAATTCATTTTTGAAGGGACAAAAACTTATTTAAAGTACATCCCTGTCTAAATATGTGCCATTAGGGGATGTAACAGAGATTTTTATCAAAATCATTATTCCAATGATTTCTTGTGTGTTTAACTTCAAATATCTTTATGTGCCCCTTTCTGTCAGAGCAGAAAATAAATATTGAAATACTTCCCTCCCATAATCTGCCCTGAGGGGACATATTAGAAAAGTAGGATTTTTTTCTGCTCTCAGCAATTGAACATGTGCCTCTGAGCCAAGTTTCAATTTTTTATCTCTCTGTTTTGTTGGATTGAAAAATATTCTGGAAAATATGCCTATTACAAAAAATGTGCCCTGAGGGGTTTTAACTAAAAAATAATATTTTTACTGAAATCTATACTTTTAGAACCCCACACCCACCATGTTGTAGCCTTATGCATTTGCCCTTTTTGCTGGGGCAAAAATATCTTTGGAAAAGCTGACCCACCCCAAAGCTGTGCCCTAAGGGAATGTACCACAAATATGTACTTTTCCTGAACTCAACATCATGTCAGTTGTGCATGTGCCCAGGTTCCACCTCTCTGTTCTGCTTGATTTGCTAGGACAAATAAATTATTTGCAAAGGTCAACTCCCAAAAGATATATCCCCAGGGAATGTATCTGAAGTGACATTTTTTCTGAACACAGTATCTTAGTCTTGTGCCAAGTTTTAGCTTTCCAGGCCTCTCCATTTGACTAAGAAAAAATATATATATCTGAAAACATCTTCCTCCAAATTATGTGCCCCCAGGGCATTTACCTCCCAAGTCTGAATTTTTCTGAATTCAGCATTCCAATACTCAGGATATTAGAGTAAATTTTAAAAAAGAATTGCATCGCTATGTTGTATGCTTGAGGAGTTAGGATTTTTTTCATGAAGCATTGGAATATAAGAAAAAGGCTTGGCATTTTTAGAAACTACCTGCCATTAAGGCAGGATAAGGGTTTAAAAGGGTTAAATAAAACTTGGGTGATTGTTATGGTTCTATATATTTCTAACCAACCTCTCTTAACCAACTACCTAACAGCCTTCAGCATATCTTATAATTGCATTTTTATTTCATCTGAAACCATTGGTAGACACAGGCCTACAGTGTGTATCATCTTTTTCAGTTTTCTTGCAATCATTCTCTTCTTCCTCAGACCTTTGCTAACTGCTTTCTCAGTGGGGATGTATGTGTATTTACATCTATTGGATGGAATATTTAGGATGAATGAAGTTGTTTTATGCTATCATTCATGATTGGTTCTGATATGCTTTTGGGAAGTAGTGTGCATAAGTGCTGTGCAAAAACTAATTACTATATAGGTGTTTCAGCTGGAAGTTGGTCAGTGAACATTTCCCCCCTCCCAATGTGCATATTATTCCATTCCCAAAGAGAAACATTTCTTACCCTTTCTCCTTGCACATATGTGGTCCTTTCATATAACTTTGATTGCTCAGAGTTCTGTGCTGAAATCAAGCCAAATTAAAAGTCAAAATTCATTAGAAAGCTCTTATCTCTGATTCAGTACACAATGCACAATGACTATTGCATCAGTCTAAGTCTATTGATGAAGAAAAGATGGGGAGATATAGCCTACTTGCTGCTTCTCCACCACTCAATTTTTAAATTTAAAATGGTGTATTATGTCAATAAACATGGTTGTTGAGATAGTGAACAAAAAATATAAAAATGCAGAGGTGAATTTTATCAGATGGGTGTGGGCTTATAGGTATTACTTTGGCAATTTCCAAAATATTTATGCATCTACCTAAAACAATTGAGAGTGCATCAAAGTATCAGCAAAATATGTAGCCACTGATTAACAGTAATGAGGAAAGGAAGAAAAGAAATAACTATGAATGAGGACATTGAATTGGGTGCAGAGCCTACTTGATGTAAGGTCATGTCAAGTGCTGCTGCACAGTCTCATGTGAGGAAAGGGGCCAGAAGCCACTGCAGTTGGATAAGAATGGGAAAGAAAACTTGTTTTATGCCTTCCAGTGTCTTTTCACTGAGGGGACACCTGAGCTAAACCAGGCTGATGAGCAAACAAGGGGAAAAGGAATGCAAAAGCCTGACTAATAAATCTAAGGGTGATCTGCAAGTTTTGCTTCTATTGCTTCTCATTGAGTCTGGCAATGCCTGTTAAGACCAACGATGTCACAAAGCACTGATGTGACACTGATATGTTGATGAATCATGGTTTTCCTAGTTTCTATGTTGTCACACCCATTTTTGCATGCCTGTTGCACCATGACAGCCTCATTGTATCTGTACAATGCCATGTTTTATCAGTAACATAGGCAAAGATGGGATAACATGGGATTCAAGTCATTCACCTGATAATTTGTCTTCTATGTTAAAAAAATGCTAAAATAATTAGTGAAATTCATATGGGCTTTAGTTGTGATCTGACATACCATTAGTCAGCCATTTCCTAGCTGATCCTGGGTGCATTCAGTTGTGACCCAAGTCATGACTCAAGGGTCTCAGTTCAACACTTGCATTGAGACTTCAAAATAAATTTTACTCCATGATGACATCTCTTGTCAATGTCATCAATCCTGGGTATAATAGTTTTTAAAAAGCACTGCACCTGCTGAGAATCATGAACCTCGAGTCATGACCCAGGTCACAACTGAATACACCACTATATTTCTTGTATGTTTTCCCTATATTATGCCATCTTGAGAAGTCCTACATCTGAAAAAGGATTCGCACATGAAAAGAAGTGGGCTGTTGATTAGTACCCTTTTTTTGACAGAATTTCTGATTTTAGCACATCCCTTGATGTCATATTGACTTTCAAGCTCAGAAAAATGATTTGTAAATTTGTTCTTAGAATAAGCAGTTAAGAAGAATAAATGTTGAAATTCTCAATTGAATCAAGCAAAGAACTGAACGAATGAGTATGTCCCAATCAGAGTCATGTGCCACCATTACATAGCCAAACATTATGGCCTCATGCTTAAATCCTTACTATCAACTTTGTCTGGTCATTTTCCTCATTTCCTTGAAGGGTCTTCAAGACCATTTCTTTCAATGGCCTGTTGCCATTCTTTCAATGCCATTTTAGTCGCCATAGCAGCAGCAGTAGCTAAAATTTCTTAATTTCAACTGAACTTTTGAAAGTGAAAGTATAAAAATAATGTGGACATGGCAATATGCTTTTGTATTGCCTCTTTTTGAAGTTATTCATGGATATGTGTTACCTTGGTGTTTTTATTTGCAGATATTAAGAAGTGGAAATGCCATGGGTGTGCACGGCCATATGTGACAATGAGACGTCTGTGGAAGCATTACCAATTGCATCCATCCCATGGGAAACTGGAAGATCATGGTGTAGATCCTCAGGCTTTTTCTTCCCATGAAGCATTTGTGAAGAACAAACATGCACCATCATGTGTTCAACCAGGTTATGACATGAGCATTTTTATTTAAGAGTTTTCATTTCTTAACATTCGGGAAATGCTTTTATAAGTCGTCAGATTTTTTACATTTCATTAATACAGGGGTTCTCAAACTGGAGGTGCTACCCCTAGGAGGGGTGCGAGAGGGTCCCAGGGGGGTGTGACAGGTCATGGGAGTTACTTTTTTTTATTATCTACCTCAATGTGCAATTTCAAAAACTATGGAATATTTTGTTCATCTAACTTTTTTTACTGTAAAAATGTCACATTCCTTTGGGCCTCTCTGATACTTTCTCCAGGAGTACAAGACTAAATGGGAGTAATTCGAGGGGGTAGACTTTTAAATTCTATGAATTTTTTCAAGGGGTGTACATTTCCATTGATGATTTACTATGATTTGAATGAAGATGACCAATAAGTCGTGCTTCCCTTTGAGCTGTAACTTGAATGCTCAATGAATGTAGCATCCCTGCACTTGTTCTGTCTAAATAAATTCTTGCAGAAACTGAATGATGCAGAAGAGACAGAGTTCTCAGGGCAGAACAAAATTTTCAATGACATTTCTCTTTCAAGTCTTTGAAAATGAGATTTGTGCCATTATTGTCATCGTCCAGTCCAGATTTGATCGTTTGTGAGCCTGGAAACATGTGAGCATTGTTCTCATGAAATTATGTCAATGATATTCTGTTTCCTAGCTGTGACCCTGTCCCTGAAACATTGAAATTACCCCACAGATGCTTTTTTCATGCAATGATTCAAAAAATAGGAAATAGATTGCAATTTCAAGGTACTCCTCTCAGAGGGAAAGGGGATACAACACCAAGCCAGGGTTGCTATGGGGGCACAACACTGAACCAGGGTCACTAGGGAGGGGCATAGCATAAAAAGTTTGAGAACTGTTGCATTAATAAATTACTGGTTTGATACCTCAAGCCAACTCTTGAATGTGCAAAAAGCTCCTTTTCAGCAAACCATGATTTGGAAGCAATTACTTTGTGCCAAACTTGATTTATGGTGATTTCCATTTCACAAATCAGGACTTGCTATAAGGAAGTTCTTTTGCATTCATGACTTAACCTGAAGTATCAATTCAGTGCTGAAAATAATATTGCAGTCTGAGTATCATGAATACCAGACTCAAGATGATACTATGGCTTTACACTGCCAAAACTTAAGGAATGTCACTTACATGATATATAAGGTGCTATCTTAGTTGTGGAGGAATAGTTGTCAGATAAAGGATGACTGAAAACATTTGGATTACCCATAAGCTCTTGCAATGGAGGTACTCATTTTATATTCTTTTGAGATAAAAATCAAAGTGCAGACTACATGGGCATTCCTTCCTGCACAATGGTTTTGTGAAGGTTTGGAAAGTCTTGTAAACATACATGGAAAAATAGAGAGAATGCAAGTAGGCAAGAGGAAGACAAGGTTTTATTTAAGATTGCATAGATAGAGGATGGAGGTCATGGGAGGAAATAAGGTTGTGCCTCCAGTAATTCCTGGAAAATGAACAGAACAAGAACTTCAAGTGGGTCAAGTACCATGTCTCTCACTATAAAATCTTCATGATAAATATTTGTTCTCATGTGTAAGTAGAAATAGGAATCAGGTTTACAGTGACAATCTCAAAGCATAATTAGGTTCACACTATGTAGAGTACTTCCCCATGGGGCATATGGTGAACATTATTTGCTGCATAAATCTTTCTCATGTAAGATATCAATACAGTCACTCAATGAATCACTGACTTCTTCCTGGTCCTGAAATTAAACTATTTTCTCCAATGGGGTACTCTGCAGGTGTGTTCTGTACAGCTAAGAAGCAGACACGAGAATTTTAAATGTCATTTTTCTTAAATTATCTTGTTAATTAAATTGTGATCTATCATAATGCCAAAAAGTTTAATTTTCACAGCTCATGCAAAAATTCTAATATTGTTGCTGCTTGTGCAGGGTGAGGACAATGAGGAAGGTTTTGATTTCCTACTATGTGCTTCTCATTAAAAAAATATCTCACTTTTAAAAATGTGTCATATACTGGGTGGTCAAAAAAAAAAGTCCTAAACTTACATGCCTGCAAAAGGTGTACCAAATGAGTTATCAACAGAAAATCTAATGGCTTTTACATGCAATATTTGCATGTAATGTAACAAAAATGTAATTGAAATTGGTAATAATGTATGTGAGTAACAAATTTTCTCCTGTGCAATGTCAAAAGAGCAAGTGTGCAAAGAAACACATCTGACCTCAAAGAAGTGTTTGATGGGTCCTCCATGGATGTGTCCTCTGACAATCACCAGCCAAAGCAGCACGCTGGCAAATGCACAGACGCACTTGCACATTTGATGACTTGTACAGAAAGAGCTCTTACTCATTTTAAGAGCAAAGACTTTCATTGAAATTTTCCTAAAACCACCTACATATATTGGGTATGACACTGAAAATTTCAAGACAATGCTTACCATGGTGTCCTGTCTGCAGATGCATGAAGTTCAGGACTTTTTTTGGGCCACCTGGTATAATGCATTTCCTTTTTCATTGTTGGGCAGCTTATAACACAAAAACGTTGCTGATCTTTCCATTTGCATTTGGCTTATTCTTCTGTTTCATAGATCCTGACAAGAATAGAGGGAAGGAGAAAGAGGATGATTGCAGTATATCCTCAGCTGGAAAGAAGAGGAAGATAAGTTGTGAAAATGCTCCTGGTGAAGGTTCTGAAAATGATCTCATGTCTGTGAGTTCCTCTGTCATTCTTGCACTACCAAATCATTCATTAGAGAATATTGAGAGATCAAGATGGTTCTTTTATGCACACAATTGCATTCCTGATGTTGGTAATGACATAAACCTGATGTGAGATTTTTTGGAGGTGTTATGAGGAAAACTCTTTGGAATAAGGGGAATGAGAATCCCCCATTTTGAAAAGCAGCTCCCTTTTTGTTTTTGAGGGATGAAAGAAAGTGAAGAGTTGAAGTGTTTGAGATGAGTCCACTCAAGTCAACACATTTCCCTGAAAGAAGCACCCAGAGTCAACGTTCCAGCTGCTGCAATTGATGTTGGTTAAATTTGGCATCATCATCAGGCATCATTATGAGCTATCAAAATATCTGATATCTTAATCCACTTTTGCAGTCAACCATTATTGCTTCTTTGTGATGCTTGTTATCCTCTGCCATAACAACATCACAGTTTATATAACTATCCTTTGCTATACAATTTATGATGATTTGTGCTTCATCTTCAACGGGACTCTCAATAAATCATGGATGATATCCTTTGCATCCCATATAGGCAGAACTTTTTTGTGATCATGTATATTTCATAGAATTAAATTCAAATTGTATAAGTATATTTAGCAATAAATCATTGTACTGATAAGGCACATTGCCATCATCACCCTTGTAGATTTTATTTTAAAAATTGACCTCTATCCTTTATTTTTTGCTTTTTCCAGTTCCTAAAAAGCTGTGATGCAGTTGTATTGGAGGAAAGAGTAATACCATGTCTACTGAGTCGGTTGAACCTTGGCCTTTGGTTCATCTACTCTACTAAGGGAAAGGATCCATTAAGAGGCCTGTGGGATGCACTCCAAGACCTGATCATCCTTGTTCAGGCCATTCGAAATGCAGTAGAACTCTCCTTTGCTCTCTGTGAAGGCAATGATCAGTTTTCTCCTGAGAAAACTCTCAAGGTAGGCTAAGTTCATCATTGACTCTTTGTATAGACTTGAATAAATAAAATGTATACTCCCAAGATGATCTTCTGATTTTTTTCAGGTGGAAAGTGAAGTCCTGTCAGATATCTTGCTGATGCCAAAGGGGACATATAGACCAGTATGTGAAATGAATGAGGTGATTGACTTGGTTCGCGAACACCTGAAACTCCCTGGTACAAATGGAGACATTACTTCATATACCTCGTTTGGTCCTGGTGATCAGGATACAACAAACCTGAAAGCATCACTCTGTGACCAGAAGAAAGATGAAGTTTCTGACACTTCATTGCTCAAAGCCAATAATTCATTGCCAGTAAATCTCCAGCCAGTAAATCATTCTCCATCCTCTCATCAGGATAATGGTGAGCAGGTACATGTTAGTGAAGCCAAAGTCTGTTGGTCTCCAGCTGCTAGTGTGCTACACAGTGAGCATGATGAGGCACAGTGTTATGGGTCTGGGAGGCCTGGGAGTGGTGACCCTCTCCTCCTTCCTTCATCTGAATCATATCTCTCACCTTCATCAAGGCCCTCGACCCACCTTCAGTCTTCTGGTCCTCTGGTCTCTTTGGATTCTGGTCCTGGTTCAAGGAAGGCTCAGGGAAATTGTTCAGCATTCTCTGAAAAGGGGATCCAGGTTGGGAGCAACAATCATGGACTTGGCTCACTCTTGACTTTGACAGAAGTGGAGAACATCTTGCAGGATTCAGAAAAAGAACCTGCTCTTGATTCAGAAATTGAGGCAGTCACCAATGCTTATGTTGAAGGGCGATTGCCTTGTGAATCATATCAAAGTGAATGCAGCAATTCATCCATTGTGGACTTTGAGCAGTTAATTCGTGATATGGACATCCCTCAGGACATGTGCAGTACGGGTACAAGTACATCAGATGACAAAGGAACATGTGATGGTCTCAGAACTCCAGATCTTCATCTCTCTTTCTCAGAAGACACTCTAAATCAGATATTTGATGATAATTCCTCCTCTGCCTCATTCACCAAACTACTAGAAGGCAAGGATGCAAAAAAGTACCTCCCTGTGAAACCTGATGATGTTGTTGACTCCAGGAAGAGCAAAGAATCTCAAATGAGTACAACTTGATTTTAAAAGCTTCCATAACCTGTAAGGTTTACTAATTTGAGATCTCCTTGTCTGCAATTTCTCTGACTTGGAGAAAGAATAAGAAATCAACTGTTGCCACTGCAACTCATAAACTCACTGAATGATTCTGAATGATGAAAAAACGAAAAAATTCTTGTTTTACCTAAGTAGTTATTTTCTAAGAAAAGAAAATCTTTTCAGTCCTTGCAATAGCCAATGATTGGGCAACCATGTTGAGAAATTCATTTTGGGTGAATCTATAGTTAGACTGGCTTTAATGATGCACTTTTGCCACCTGTTGGCTGCATGTGGCTGTACGTGAAGGTTGTCTGATGATGATAGAAAAGTGCAAAATGTGGAAATAAGGTGTTTTGGCAGAAAATGAAACTGTCTCCCCTCCCCCCATTTTCTAAAGTGCTGTAATTTTTGTAGAATAAAACAATGAAATCAAACATTGTGGTGGACTATGAGAGACCTCTTATTGGTAATGAGTGCTGCTATGGAACTTAAGTCCTGCCAAACAGTACTTTTGTATTGCTCTTCCCACGCATTGACATTCGAGTCCATTAACTACACATCTGAGTCTGATACAATACTATTGTTAAGTCCAGACATAAACATATGGGGGAAAAACCCAGTGTCCATCGTAGCAAGTGTACCCAACGGCACGTTACTACTACTGGTGACACTTGTGCTTCAAACAGAAGGTATCGATTTGTCAATGACGTTTGTTGAAATTAATCGGTGATGCCATTGGTGAGTGTGGTTATGACATTTCAGTCCAAAGATAATTCGATTATGGGAACTTGGCGAAAGTAACATCATGTAGCGAGCTGACCAGGAGCGCGAACATACCAAATTTTCCAGGCCAAGCTCAATAAACTGTAGAAGTGATTAATGTTTGGGCGTATTTAATTGTCGGTTGTCACAGTAGTCACGACGCAACAGAGGAGACTACTGGACAGCGGAAGGCAGACGATTTGCATGACGTAACAGTCGAATGTGATATTCATATGGCGACCCACACAACACGAGCCTTGCACATGCACATAACCTAGTCAACCTAGAGACGAACCCGACCTGGAACAATTGTGTCAATCTGTCAGCAGGGGCTCAGTTGGGAATATTTATTCTATTATTCTTAATTGTATGCTAACGTTAATGCTCTTACCAATGACAGTGGCACAACGTGTAAGGTATAGGCTAGCTCGACATTAGTGCGCCTACGTACTATAAGGTAACCAAACGTTTGACTTGTTCGGACTCAAGTAATCCCAATGATAGGTAGATATCGTAGGTAGGCCTTGACATATCTTTATAGTGTGGCTAGGTTTAAGCCTAGCATTAGGTTTACCCTTAATTAGACTGAGTTGCCATAACTCTAACGCGATAGCACACCATCATACAACTGAAACCCCAACTAGATAGGTAATGTCAGCATCCCAAGCAATAGTCACAAAGCCTATATTTTCCCATGCGTCCCCTCACCCTCGAATAGCCTCAGTACACAAAATGTTTAGTCGGAGATATGGAGCACTGATTTCTTGCAGCAGGAGGACTTGCAGAACAGGTGTCAGGGTCCTATGAGCTTTTTATGGATCTCCTAGCCAAGCCTAAGAACAGATTTATGCTTCCTGAAGACATGTGGCCAGATATGAGTGTCACATTATAGACACACCTCTTACCATATAAGAGTGTTTTTCACTTTGGTTTAGCACTCATGCATGGGATATTCCTCATGGATGAGTGTCAAAGTCAGGGGAAAAACATTGTAAAAAGTTTTTAACTTGGTAACTAAGACTTGTGGGAATCTTTTATTGGTCCCAGAGTGGAGTGATGAGAGGCAATAATTTTCTGTTTGGGCTCTGTCAAGAGAGATATTTCTGAAATACTATTGTACTAGTGGAATTATTCTCTGGAGTGAGGTTGTTCCAGTCTATTACTGTTCTAGGGAAAAAGTTCAAGGCCTACTTACATGTATTGCCTTGTGGGTATAGGCCTATGGGAGATCGCAAAACTTTTGAAATATTGATACATTCTCTAAGAGTTTGTCAGAAGAACAATTGGTAGGCCTTCAGTAAAGGATTGGCTTGTCATGAGATATCATATGCAAGAGTTAATTTAGCATTCTGTTGTCTTATCTCTAGAGGCTGACATTACCCTCTACTAAGTGGCACAAACCATTGATCCTACTATGAAATTCAATTTGTGGAGAAGTTGATGCAATGCCTTAAAAAAAAAAGGTCCTTATTCACCTGATAATTTTATGAGTGAGCACTACATACAAATATATTTTAGATATTACAATCTTGTTGGATTTCCTATTGTATAAAATCCTAGGCTGTTTTACTATTATGCAGCATGGTTCAGTAGTTGAGGAACAAATGAGAAGAACAGTGAGAAGGTTTGGCCTGGGGTGATTGGAAGGTCAATTGAAGTTCAGATGAATAGGCAATCAGACAAAATTTGGTGTGACACTTGCAATTTTGCATGCCTATCCACTTAAGCAACTGACCACTTTTCAAGTGTCCAGATCCTAACACCCACCTTGTTGATCTCTCAACTGCTATAGCATTTTGAACAACACATCCAAACAGTTCAGAATTTGTTTGCTAAGAGTAGAAAATCGAAGTATACCATGTTGACAATATTTAAGACAAAAAAAGTTTGCATGAGATAGTCAGTGTCACTCAAAGTATGATTTGAATCATAATTTCTGTTAAATGGAGAGATGACTAATGAAGCTCTTTATTAAATGTACTTTTCATTGAATTCAATGTCAAAGTATGATCAATGCTAATTGGCCTTTATTTTCCTTCCATGTTGAACCAGTATTGACCTTGATATGTGAGGTTAAATGCAATCACATGCAGGCAAGTAGGTCATAGGCACACTGTTGTAAAATGAATTTAACCCTTTCACTGGTGTTGACGTAATATTACATTGATGTTCTTGAAATGTTCAAATATCCCTGCCAGGAAAAGGGTTAAGCTGGGGCAAGAAGTCCTCCATATGCCTGTCAAAGTCACAGAGACTCACTTGGGACTCTGGAGTTTGCCAAGAGATAGCTTTGATCTTTCCTCGGTTTGTGTCCACTGTGAGCATGCACTACAGTTGTTTCACAATGAGTACACACTTCTTTATAATGCAAACCATTGTTTCCTCTGGGCCTGCTGGCACTAGTAGAACTAATTGTTTCCCCTGGTATTAGATATAATATGAACTGATATTTGGTAGATGTCTCTAGAGTCAGAATACCAGTAGCACCAGTACCCCTATAGGGTTGTACAAATTCATCACGAAATCACTATATGCATGGGATGCTGGAAGTCCTGAGTTTACTTAGAAAGCAACCATTATATCTTTTTTTTTTTTCATTAAAAAATCATTTTCCTTGCAATAGATGGCACACTGGTTTCACAGGAATCCATTCAAAGCTACTGCTCCAGTAGAGTTTCATCTACCTCTCTTTGCTGCAGAACCACAGGCTGTGAAGCTGTGCAGGTAAGCAAGGCATAAGATTTGATTTTGGCCTATGAATAGCCTATTCCTTTGCCTTTTTGCAACATGAGGCTTGACTTGAGTTGAAGACTCTCAGGTGTCAGGCATTATGGCTAGAGATGATCATTCTGTTTGAAGGGTGGAAGAGATTGGATCATCTCATTAATGTCCTAGATCATGAGTCGGGAACCTATGGCTCATGAGCCAAATTTGACTCATGAGCCAATAAGTTTGGCTCATCAAGTCATGGCTGAAAATCATGGTTCATCCTCATTTTTCTCACATATCAAAGAATCCATATGTCTATTGCAAACTTCAGGGAAAATTATGCTGTTCTGAAAATCTTTCACTTACAAACACTTAGCTCAATCTTAATATGGCTCACATGGCCAAAAAGCTTCCCAACCCCTGTCATAGATGCACTCCGATATATGAGGTATTTTTATTGCCTCTACTTGGCAGATCAGGCAATTCAGATTTTCTGCTTGCAATTCAATCTTTTCATACATATGCTTTGAGGAAGCCATTTTATATACCCTTTTATATTTTTTTTTACTCTGATCTGTTGCATTGGGAAATATTGCTAGTCAGGTATATTGCCTGCAGCAGGATTTCCTGCTATGAAAGTTTCTTGAAAAGTTTTCTGCATTGTGCAATGGAGAGAGTAGCACTCAAGCAGTGGCATTTAGGTTTTTCTATGTTGTCATTCATATACAATAGCTTGTCTGAATCAAATTTTTGTATAAAATAAGACATTAAGAATGGTAAAAAATGAGTTTTGGTTTTGATCAAAATGGAAGTCACTTCTGTTTGCAAATCCTATGTGATGTGTGACATTTGCTTGCTGGTCAAGTTCCCCCTGCTACTGATAAAGGTTCCAAAAGAAATCCATGAAAATGTCCAGAGTGCTTTGAGGGATTGTTTGCCATGGTATGAGACTCCCTGAAAGTGAGCTATGGCCATCAAAGAATAATAGGACTGTGTTGAAAATGAACCTCATTTTGGTCGGCTGCTCTCTGCTTGGTGGGGTGTGTGCATGAACTGCTCCAAGATGATTAATTCTCCAAAGCAGTCAGGAAAATTTGATGGTTTTTCTTTGGACCCTTCAACAAGTGAAACCTGACCAATATGTTGATGTCATGCCTTCAAAACAATGTGAACAGCATTGGCATCCATAGTGACCAAAGCTAAGGCATGATTGTGGCCATTCACATTGTCTCTTTTGTTCAGAAATTTGGCCCAGACAAGCTATTGCATATGAGCACAACTTAGAAAAGCTTAAACACCATTACTTGAGTTAACACTCAAGTAATGGTGTTTAAGCTCTAACGCACAATACAGAGAACTTTTCAGACAATCTTCAAAAGTGGTATTATTCCATCATATAGTGGATAGTTTTAAGGCTTTGCCAGGCAAGCATATTTACCTGCAGCAAACATCTATTCCACATAGTTTTCCACCAAAAAGCAGTAAACCACTTATCTGGGTTTATCCCAACCTTATACTTTTAGTATGAAGAACAACTTTCAAAAAAGTTGTTCTTCCTAGCATCTATGCAAAGTGAAGCTCATAGCTGAAGGCTGGTCTTTTCCAGCATCTTGAGTTCTAGACCATGTCTAAAATCAGCTGATCTCTCTTCAGGAGTATTAGGTTGTGAATCCACTGAATCTTGCACTCCATTCATGTACAGTGAGCTACGAGATGGAAGGAATCGGCTCTTGAAGTTGCTGCCTGATACAGACCATGCTCCTTCTACAATAGAAGATGCCCTCTGGTCTTACATTTCTCTTTTACAAGGCTTCCTAGAAAATGATCCTGATGGAGGTGAGGGGAACAAGAAACTCCGACATGTATTTAGATTCAGATGGACACATTCAGTGCTTGGTACAATGCCAATGTGAGTCCCACATTCCTTGTATCCTCTCATGCTTGTATCTTTGGTCTTGAAGCAGAAGCTCCATTTCTGAGCAGGAAAGATCATATGGACAGTCTCATGGTTATACAGGGTGGGCCAAAAAAAAATAAAGCTATCATATTTGGTAAGTTGTCAATCTGACTGTAGGTTGCCAATTTTGATGAAATTCAGTTGACACGTAGTGTGACTCAATTAGGATTTGTGTTCCAAGTTTCAAATAAAAATTCCAAAAACTGTGAGATTGGCATTTAATTTACATTTTTTCACCAAAAAAGTAAGTGTTCATTTTTTCTTTCAGCTTAAAATCTTTCACAACTGACAAAAAACAAACAAGCAAACACACAGAACAAAAACAAATGCACAAATGCTGAACACGAAAGCACACAATTTGGTTAAAGCAAGTTCATTTCAACTGAAAAGGTGCTCAATGTGCCCTCCATTCTGTTGAACACAAGACTCTAGTCTGGGACACCACAGATCAATGGCTTGGTCAATAAACCTTTGAGTGTATAGATATTTTTGACAGCACATTTTGTCGTTGGCCATCAGAAAATAATTACAGCTCTTATAATTTTTGAGCCAGGAAGCTGAAATTTGGTATAAAAACTCCAATTGTGTCACCCTATAAGTCTACCAATTTTAATTAAAATCGGCTGCCTAGAAAGAGATTGACAACTCACCAAAAATGACAGCTTTGTTTTTTTGGCCCATCCCGTATATGCATGTTTCCAACTGATTCTCAAAATTTAATCTGGATTAGTCAAGCTGAAGTGATACCATCAGTAAATATTGAAAGGAAGTTAGAAATTGAGAATGGATAAGAGCTCCTGGAAGGGGAATGGAGGACACATTTGAGTACTGTCCCTCCAGGTCATCAAGGCCACGTTGAACTCTTTTTACATTTGAATCCGTTCTTTGGGCTGGTTGTCTCTTGCAGATGGTTTTCATGAACTTATTCACAATGAATAGCAGATGAACCAGTGATGAGTATCAATCCAGTAAAGTTTTCTCAAAGCTATTCAAAATTTCCCTCGGTTTTATGTAGGAACTGTCAATTTCAAGTGTCAGATTTGTCATAAAATATCATTAATAACTTTGATTTGAATCAATAATTTTGGCAGCCTTCTTGACTTTCCAATAAATGAAGGTATGCTTCATTCACAGCACATTTTGTGATATGTGATTTAAGCAATCAAAAGATACACTAGAAATCATTGTTTTTTTTTGTCATACCTTGCAGACTCTGGTTTATGTAAACCAAGGGAAATTTCGACTGAATATACATGAAAAAATATAAAAAGTCCCTGGTTATTGATGCTCCTTTATTCATCTGCTATTCATTTGGAATGAAAACCATGTGCATTAGATAAACCAGCTCAAAGAATGTTTATTGTTTAGAACACACAGAGCTGCCAACAGAGACAACTGAAGAACAGGTAACAAGAGAACCACACATCGTCAAACCCCAGCCTCTTCAATGATCCACAGTGACTGTGTGACACAGTTTCACTAGCAATTTCATGCTTAGATCTGTTATTTGAGCAGAACATATCACAGGGCTACAACATGGTCACAACAAATTGCTATCAGCACATGTTGAAGCATACAGTAACCCTTGCTTGATGGCAAAGAGGCAGATTCCACAACACTGTGTTTCAGCAAGATTAGGTACACCCATACATTGGTAGTGCCATTCAGGCAAAATTATAGGAGCACTTAGGTGACTACGATATCAGCAGCAAATTTGATACCACACTGCTGCTTTGCTCATAAGATCTACCACCACAAAGCTACAGGCAGAGGAGTTACCTGAAAGGCATGGTGTACAGTTTGGTATAACCAGTTTTCCGTTATATCAGTGTTTGTTATACTGAGAGTTGATTGTATAATTTTAACCCTTTCGGCATCCCTCCCAGATGGATGTGCGCTCCCCACGGTGTCCAACTTCTTTTTAGACAATCGCCGAAAGTACTAGCAATGCTAAAGCTATTGAATATAAACTCACCAAACTTTCATGAAATACTTTAATTTCATTTTATACACTAATGACAAACTTTCATGTAGCTTCTTCACGGAGATTTGTTATGAATGCCAATTTCAGAAACAATCATCATGATGAAGGGGAATGTTTCCGCACTTCACACACTCAAAGCGTGTCTCTCTTCTGGTTGGGCATGCCCTGCAGCATCTTGTTGGCTTTTTTTGCTTGCAGTTGGTGGAATATGTGTAAGAATATGGATCTGAGACAATGTAAGTTCTCTTTTTCTCTTTCTTGTTGCTGTACCAGGGCTGGGCAAGAGGATTTCCTTCCCCTTGTACTTTTCAATCATCTCCCTGATGAGCTTGGGGCGGAAATCCAATAATGCCCTTTGCTCATTGGAGTCGTTGATACAGCTTATCTTGTATGCCTGGAATATACATATATCAATCATGTGCCAAAATAACTTGTGGTACCACTTCATTGTCTTCCTGGTACATGGATAAGTATCCACCATCTGATCCGACACATCAACCCCACCCATATTCATGTTATACTCCAGCACTACGTGGGGTTTTTTTCCTTTCTCCTTTGTTGTTCTGTTCTCTTTCCCAGTTTCAACAACAGTGGCATCATGAAAATTGCTCAACATGCATGCATCCCTCTTTTCTTTCCATTTGAGAGCCATCAGCGAACCACAGCATCTTGTGATTACGTCACCTCATTTCAGCTTTGTTTTCTTTAGGTCCTTCGGCATGCCCTTTCTTCCTGCTTGCACCGTTCCACAAGCATTGAAACCAATATCAAGCAATTTATTGAACAGGCTTGGGCTGGAGTAAAATCTGTCCATATAAATTTTTCTTCCCTTTCCTCTCAATTCTGATGAGTCCAAGAGGTCCAGGACTGCCTTTTCGCTGACAGGTAGGTTGGATGGCTCATTGCTTTTGCCAGTGTAGACATTGAAGTCCACAATGTAACCTCTGGCTTTGCCAACAGACTGACAATTCATAGGACTTGATTCCTCACTTTGCTGTCTTATTCGGTATGTACTGCTTCCAATGCAAGTGTCCATTGTTCAACATGAGTGACTCATTGACAGCCAGGTCTTCTTCAGGCTCATAGATGCTTCTAAATGTAGTCTTCAAATGATCAAGTACTGCCCTGATTTTATGGAGTTTATCTCCAGGAACTTGTTTCTCATTGTCTGAGAAGTGGAGGAACTTCAAGAGGAGATAAAATCTATTTATGGATATGATCTTCCCAAACGAGGGTGTACTCAAAAGCACATCTTCTGTCCAATGCATTTTTATAATGGGTTTCTTGATGATGCCCATGATTAAGATCATAGCCAAGAGAATTTTCATTTCATGGACAGAAGTTTCATGCCATCGTTTGAGCCGGGATTGTTCTGAAAGCTCTGCAGAAAACAGACATTGAGAGGCGTATTTGTTCGTTTCAGAAACAATCACTTCCAAGATATCATCATTCCATCACTTTCACAATCGGATGACTGATCACCAGCAGCAAACTGTTCAGCAAAATTATTAATATCACTATCATCACTTGACAAGTCTGAAAATGAACCATTCTCCAAGAAATCTTCCATGTAATCACTCTTGAGATGATCACCAACTTTCCTATGGGATGCCATACTTGCTACTACAAACCATGATGAAAACGAAAACCTTATGTTAAAGCGGAAATTGCACCTAGCGGCACTCTCTAGCATAGGCTAGTTCTAAATCATCTCGTTTTCATCAACAGATGTCGAACTAAATAAATGCGTCAAAGAGAAAAAAAAATTCTTTGAGCCCGAACGTTATCACAAGTACGTACTCAGGGTGACGCTGAAAGGGTTAAAGGGTGGGTAATGTACTTTAAATCAGATTATTTCAAAAAGGAGATTCCTATAATTTAATTGAGGCCCAGATAATTAGTAGTTTACTGTACCTTGCTTGAAACTCATTACCAAAGCAAATCTTGACAAGGGGATGATGAGGGGGATCAAGAAATGAGTCAACAGACACTCACAGAGTTGGCAGGATCACTGGTGGATGTAACACGGGAGAGATCAATGGCCTTGTAGACAATAGGAGTCCAAAGTGAAGAGGGTCCAGGCAATGGGAGATCCTCTGGACATACCAGTCCATATGTATTTGATCTCTTTTCAAGGAGTGGAGGGTCATAGGGAACTTTTTCATGGTATCTATTAAGACAAGCAGGATGAGGAATTATTAATATTGAAGCACTGATATTTGTACGTCAGTATTGAAACACAAATGTGTATTTTTTATCATAAATAAAGCAAATGAAATTCTGGTGCAAGTGGGAAGGCTATGCACCTTCTTGGACAATCAGAAAAAACTTGCCAAGTAAGGTCATTTGGAATAAGAGGGGTATGATTAGTATTCTCTTTGGTTCTTACAAGGCATTATGTCATCAACATAATACCTTATGAAATATTCTATTGTGCCAATCCAATGCCTTCCATATCCAATAAAATTCCACTGCTTCAATGGAGAGATATTTCATAAGGTAATCGAGTGTTCTCTTTCAATTCTATTTCTTATTTCAGTGCATCTATTCTAACTTTCCTTGAATGATCTGTATTACAGAATAAAAGTCCTTTTTGGCATCAGGACAAAGGGTATTCCATGGTGCTTTGAATGATCCAATTTGGAGTTGCATTCTTGCTGCTTCATTATTATTGACACTTTTTATACATTCAGAGTAGAATGAAGAATGGTCTTGGTATATGCAACACTACATTGCTTATTCCAGTCATTGAAAAGGGTGGCTTGACATTTTCCTAATCCTTATAATTGGCAATATGCCCACTTGCTATAAAGAACATGAGGGAATCATGATCACTGGAAGAAATGCAGATATCAAGAGAAAATCTAAACAAGTCTGTCCATTGAAATGTATATAACTGATTCAAAGGAACTTGTAAACAAGCCTAAATTAATCATGTTGATGGCTTTCATAACAAGCCAATGCCTTTTTATTCATTTAGTTCATATGTATTTTTCCAGTTTCCATAGTGTCAATTGAGATAGAATGTGGGGCAAGTATGATCAAAATCGCCATTCCAGGCCTGGCTTGAAGCTAACAGTCCTAATGATGGTTTGCATAAAATCCTTGATTACAACTATCACAGCATTGAATTGCCAATCATGAAAAAATGAAATTTTTATTTTTTTAAATCATACATCCCCCAAATTACCTCACTTCAAAGCTAAGAAAATATTCCCTTCAAAGGGACTAAATGCCAATACTTTACAAAAATTCTTAAAGAAAAGGATTTCTGAACACTTCAGAAATCCATTGAAAGTGTTGGGTTATCAGAAATATCTTGAAAATCTGTAATCCTACAATGCACCACGATCTTAAAATCCAAGTTTCATATTCACCAGTGACAAATAATATTTTCTCCCATGTTGCCTAACATGAGACTGTACCTGAGCAACACGTGATGTCCATGCAACATTGCTGCAACATGACTTAAGCTAAATGACATTGCAGTAATGTCACATAGATGTCATTTAGATGTATGTGTTATAATTTTGCCCTTGCCTGCTTTTGCCACAAAATACCTTGCCTGGATAAGGGTTAAATTCACAATATCATGTGGATATGGGAATGCTTTGCATTATGGGCTACAGTGTGGATATTTCATGCCACTGAATCTTGACTCAAAACATGAACTTATACAGTGGAAAACAAGGCAGCTATGCATGGAGAAGAGCTTAAGAGGCACACATTATTAAGTGAGAGGTTGAAGGCAGGATAAGCGCATTAAACATAATGACTCATTTACTTACATCAATCCATTCTCCCTTTCACATTTTTCCAGGGTTCTTTTGATCACCGGGCCAAGTTTGCGGAAGAACATGTGTCTCTCCAACTTTGCAGACTTTCCTGGGCCTTTCTGCTTCCCATAATCCTTACACAGCTCCAAGGCCTCAGAGTAATCTGTGGAACACACAAGAACATCTTCTTCATCAACTGATTTGGATCAATGCAATCAAGGCCTACCGTTCTCATCACCCTTAACACTTTGAGGAGTAAGCATGTATATTCAAAGGCTGATGCTATTCTCCCCTGGGAGGAAACTACTCCATTCTGAACATCATAAGATTTCATCTCAAGTGGGACCATATCTCCCCTCCCTTCCCAAGTCCCTCTAAAGGAGGTCAAATGTAGGTGTTCCCATTATAATTCATCTCTATCTTCCTATCACTCTCATTTTTCATCACTTGATTGTATACTGCAAGAAAGAAAGAAAATTGCTACTGATGTAAGGAAGATATACTGTGAATCCGAAATGAAGGCCCATCAGGCTGCTACATGATGATTTTCTCTTGTTTACCCTTTTCTTTCTCTGTGATCTTCATGCAGAAAACTTTTTTTTTCATTGTTTCAGAGCAAACATTCACTCCCATAGGAAAACTCCACTTTTCTGGCAAAGGATTCTGGATAGAACTAGGAGCAGTTAAATCTTGCTTCAAACTGGCACATCACATATAGCACAGTAATGTGTGCATATATGAGGGGGTATCCAAAAGGGACAAACGTGTCCCTTGGGTACTTGGGAATGAAAACTTTCCCCCACAATCTTCCATGACTGTCATGCACTTTTTTTTTTTTTAGTGGTGTAGCTGCTTCTTTATGCCATATGCAAATAAATAAATCTTTGGACATGGAAAGTCAAAGGTGCATGCACTCCTTGTGGCACCTCCCCATCAACACTTAAATTTCTCCCCATGAAGGACTCTTTTTGACAGGCATGGTAGTTACAAGGATTCCTGAATGGTGACACAGGTTTCATGGGCAGAATGTGGCCTTTCACTGCAGCACTGTAGTAACATGCCATATATTCCCCTATTCCACATGCAACTATTCATAAAGAAGCATTTCACAAAGATATGTTTATCTCAGCAGTGGTTTATGTGGACTATGATCAAGCAACTCTTGCCCTGTAAAACCATACCCATCAATTTTTTCTCCAAAAATGCAGTTAGCCAACACATCTGCCTCACTTGAGTCTAACTGCACACTTCACTGAATGTGGGATTGAGTGGGGTAGAATAATGTTGGGAAATACTGTTACTGATTTAGGGGGACAGCACTGCATTCCTGGGTGTACTTCATAGACAAATATAGCTGTTTGTCCCTTTACTTTTGAATACTGCCTAACATAACAGGAATCAGTGTCATGGTGACCCTATAACCCTGCACATTTTTGTAAAAGTTTTTGGCATTGCTAACAAGTATGCATAAAACACATCTTTGAATTATATTTACTGTACAATCCTTAGTATACATTGATGAAAAATTGCTGCCAGCCATGATAGGTTTATTCTTCAGACATTTTTTATTTGAATAAAAAAAAGAGTCATTCCTAATTGCCACACAGGAAAAGAGCACAGCGAAAAAAACAGTTTCATGCTATGTTTCATAAATGACTTTTAGCATAACAGTTCATGTATTGAAATTTTAAATTGAGAGATGTATACGATCAATCTTGACTTACACTTCTGACCTTCCTGTAGGGCTCTGATGGCTTCTCCACACTTGTCTACAGTCAACAAATTCTCACCAACATAGTTGTAAGCCTGTAAACAGTGAAAATGTATGAAAACAATTAATATTATTAAGAATGGCTGCATATCAGTGGCCTGCAAGATGGCCAGCATTCCATTTTCCATCTATTTCAAAGAGTGTTCTCTGTGTAATTTTAATAAATTTAATTTTAGACGTAAAAAAATCACATGGGAAGAGAAACAGCACTAAAAAAGGAATTTTGCTCAGGGAATGACATGCCACCCTGCTTTCTAAACAATTGGAGTAGCATGCTACATTCTTAATATCAGGTTTTGAAATTATGGTTAATTGAAGCTTTACTGCTTACCCTGCATGGAAAAAATATTTCCTGTCTCAAAATGTGAAAAAACCTACCATGTTGCTCTTTTGATGAAACAGGGCAGAAGACTCACAAATGCCAAATAGAATGCAGTTTTGAGCTTCAGATAAAATCTCCAGCTCCCAAATAAAGATATATCTTGAGTAGACAGAGCTTTCTCAGCAGAAGAGAACATCTGAGAAGTTTCATATGCAAGAGCAGAGATGAGTGAGGCATTATGCTTCATTTCCACAGCACGTCCCAGGGTCACTGGAGGAGAAAAGTCATGATATGGTTAAGCCACCAAAAAGTTCTTTACTGGTAAAATTTTGGAAAACATGACCAATCAGCATCCTGTCAAGACATGGGATGGGAGTAGTACAGGGTGGGCAAAAAAAAAAGACAGTTTTCAATGATACACTACACTTCATGCACTGCATGTATTTTAATGTGGTTTGAAGCATTTAAAAGAGGAATGAATAAGCTTTCAAATGATGTTCACCTTTCAAATATCTTCAGCAGTTTCAGAAATTCAGGAGTTCAAATGAACAGCAAACAAAAACTGCATTGTCGCATTCTCAGAGGGAGACAGCATGTGACCTTCAGTCATTAACACTTTCACTTCGGCGTGTGTTTAAATTGCACTGTTCACAGAACCTGGGGTGTAATAGGATTCAGAAAAAAATGCAGAGAAAAATAATGAGCAAAGACAGAAATTTGATTGTTTATTAATTTTATTTGCAAAGTAAGGGGTTTGTTGAGGAATACACACATATTTCAGAATTTAATTATTTAGAGGAATTAACTCAAATTGAAATTCATGTCACATTTCACGAAAAACAAATAGTTGTACATGTAAAGAATATCATGGGACTTAATATTTGTCTTTAAGTCTATGCATGCTATTTTCTGGCCCATGATTCCCAGAACCTTTTCTTTGTGTGGTAAGCCTCAAAACACAGAGTGATGCATAATGGGACTCCACAGGCACTGCACTGAATTGTTGTATCCCTCCATTTCCTCTGCCCACTTAATGTTCGAGATTTTGATGCAACACTTCTCTTGAAAGTGATTTCATAGTATACATGGCATAGATGTTTAATTAATAATACTTACCAATTGATTCATCTTAAAGTTCCCACCAAGGATCAGAAGTTATTTCATTGTTTATATAAGGAAATGGAAGAATTTGTGATGCAGCATGACACAGAGCAGAAGACCCTTTATCTGCCATGTTGCTCATTTACAGCCAACTGACACAACTCTTGTTTCACCTCTTTTGTGTGCCCAAAGTCAATTTTCCCAAATCAAGTGAGAGAGTAACAAAGTACAGACTCAAAACCATGAATATCTCCAAACCCCAATGATGCATCAAAATCCTACACTTTTATATTACAGTGTGAATCTCCAGGACATACCAGTACGTCACTCGGAACCTGCTGCAAGAAAAGGGATGACATACTAGTATGTCATTCAGAGTGAAAGTGTTAAGGCTGTTGTTGCCTGTCCATCCCTGTATGGCAACATAATTCTTGCTTGGTGTTTGTATGAGCTCTCAAATTTATGATACTGTTGAAGACATTTGAAATGTAAATACACAATTGTAAAGCTTATTCATTTCTCTTTCAAATGCCACAAACCCCATTTAAATATATGCTGTGAGTGCAGTATAGTGTACCATTGAAAACTGTCCTTTTTTTGGCCCACCCTGTATATGAAGGTCATTCTGAAAGTTGGTAGCTACTTTACAATGAATGAGCAAAGAGTCTTGATAATTTTACCATTTAAAAATAACTTTCCAAAAAGGACAGCTGGAAATTTTCATGAATGTACCTTGATTAATTGAGGAGTCACACTTGTTTTCTGGCTAGACGTTTTGTTACTCTTGTGTTCAAAAATGGAAACCACTTGGGTAGGTTTCAGATGGATGATCTATAATCTCAAAGCAGGAGTGGACTTCATACAATCTGATGTGTGCCCAATAGAAGAATGGTGTGATAAAGCTGCTAGCAATCCCAGTTTTAAAATGGTTTCATAAATTCAAAGGGGGCCTCCATGGAAGATAATCCCTGGTCTTTTTGATCTCCAACTTCAGTTACATTAAATAATATTAATAATGTTGAGCTAATCCTGCAAATGGTTGATGAAGACCTCTAAATTATTAAGGAAGAATACTGAAACCTCCTTTAGTTAATGTTCCTTTAAGTACACAAGGGCTCCTATGGGAGAAAAAAAGGCTATTTAGCTTAAAAGCCTCTTTATCTCCCTTAAATGAGGTTTGTGCATTTGAGCCTTAAAGCTCAAGTACAGAATGATCTGGGCATTGGCTCCTAACCTGCTTCAGATATTTTGCATGGGCATTTGGACCTTGTAAGACAGTCTCCTGTTGGATACCCTACACCTTCTCACAATCCCAAAAGGAGGTCAATATAAAATAATGGTGTCATGTCACTCTTCAAAAATTCAACCAGGAATGCAGTAGCTCATATTTGATATTTTCTCTGGAGACAAGTGATGAATATATGAATTTTATCCAGAAACAAAATTTCAGTGCACAATATCAAAACTCCAAAAATACTGTGGTTATTTATCAACTCTGGTTGGCATTGAAGATCATGGCAACTGCTTTGATTCTTGGTTTTGGCAAATTCAAGTAAAAGTAGATGCTAAGGGTCCTTACTTCAAGAAGTAGGAAAAATTTAAAGTTACAATCTTCCTTCATAGAGGAATAGTTACAAACTTTCCAAGTGACTCTCATCATCTGAAAATGAGTTTCAGAGGGCAAAATTGCAAAAAAATTGAATACTTATTTGAATAATATAGTCTGCATGTGCAAAAATCTTGAGCTTCTGTTTTTAATTGGGATCCCTGTCATGACTATACTGTAATTAAAAATGATTACTCTTTGTTGGCAGAGAAGAAAACCAATTTTCTTTAAATAAAAAAAGAAGGATAATATGAGCCTTTCAAAAGTGTTGGTAGTGACATCTGGAGACATCTGGGACATATGTTTGATATACAAAAAAGTATTTTGCACTTTTTTACAAATGATAAATTAACAAATATAGGCTGCAACAATTACCCTTAGGCAGTGACTGAAAATTCAACTAGCCAAAGTCTTGCACATTCTCTTTTGCTAGAGGTGCATCTGTGGGTGAAAAAAAGCATAGGACATGACATTCAAAGTCACTTGCTCAGGCTAAAGTCACTTGCTCTAATGGTCACATAGCTGTCATATAAAGGAACCCATCAACTAAGTATTATGTTCATTCTATAGATTACATAAAAGCCTGAAATTAGTGCAAATCACCCCAAGATAACAGTACCATGAAAAGTAAGCAAGGTTATTTTGTGACCATATTTGGATGTGATATTTTCAAACATTTATATGAAAATGAAATGCCTTTTTAAAATATCATGCAAAAGTGGACAATTGACATCTCTTCACAACTGGGTTTATTTGAAATTATTACTTAGCATGGGAAATTATTGCTTAGCATGCTGGCATCTGCTCCATTAGTCCAATTCTGTCTTTCTAGATTTGCATTTCCATAATATCCATGAGTATCATGAGAGTGGCACTGATAATACATAATAAAATTACTAATTCTTTCACTTGTAAAGATAATATTCTCCTTCATTCCTGCTTTCAGGGACTAGAGATAATGAACTTTTGTATGGAATGTAATATTCATAAATTTATAAAATTTCCTGCAGTGAATCTTCAGATCACTTGGGGTAGACAGACCCATATGGTGAAATAGTCTTCCCATTTCTCTCTCCTAGAAGAAGGGGTTTGCCCTAAAGCTTGCAAGCAGCTTTTTTGTTCCCCTTGCTTGTTATTTTATCCTTTTTTTTTTACTCTTTCATTGCCTGCCTTGCATGTGCTTTATGTGCTTCTCCCAACTCTCCACATCTTGAAACTTTTATGAGCAAGTGGTGCTAGTTTTTATACTTAACTTTTTTTTAATTGTCCTTTTAACTTGTCAAGTGTATAATTTTCTGAGTAAGGTGGAATCAACAATGAGTAAATATTAAAGAACCACAGCAACAGTTGCAGATCTGCAGTGCTTAATGCAAAAAACTGAACATGAACCCTGTTATTTTATCTTAATATATAAATATATAGTGCAGAACATAATACATTGGAACTTAAAAAAAAAATAGACATAGTGCATCATGGACATTGGTCATGATGGATATATCCATCACACCTGCTTGAAGGGTTAAGGTTCTTTCATACTATAATTAGGAAATTTAAACAATAAGCAGAAGCTCATGACAACAGTTTCAGTTCTTCCCCCATAGGAAGGAGCTTTGCAAGATACTTGCCAACCTGAACATTGTCAGACTGCACATCATGTAGCTTACTTGGGTTTAATTGGCTTATCATATCTTCAAGTGATCAACTTGACCCTACCTTGTGTCCTTGCACACACATATAGGATAGATTGCTTGACACTAAAGTGCTGCTGTTTTAAATTATAAAACTAGCTTCTGCAACATCAAGATGTAGGGTAAAAGACCCAGTGATGGACCAGTCCCCAGTGATGGGCCACAGCACATAAAAATTCCAATAGCTTGCCTACCCATGTTATGCCATAGGCTAGCAGCATTCAAGCACATAGACACTTCAGAGGTAGTAATGGAACAAATGCCTAGTTTTTGGAATTTTCCTGCGAAGTGGCCCAACACTGAGTACCCGCCATTAACAGGTCTGTCACTGGGTCTTTTACCCTATGCCTGCAATTTGAAAAACAAAGTTATTTCCAACAGTGAAATCCTGGAACCTTTTAAATGCAAAAAAAATAGAAATAGAGTTACATAAACAGATTTATGACCAAAAACTTTACAGGCCAAAGTCTCAATGAGGTTGGTGTAAAACTAACCTTCCTGAGCTTCAGCAGTGCACTGATTGATGTAAGCATCAAGCACAGTGGGATCAAGGTCACTCCCTGGAGGATACATTTCAGTCAAAAGTGGAATCATCTTGTCAGCACTCATTCTCCAAATGCTTGCAGCCTTTCTCATGCAGCTGTGAACCACTTTTGCTTCATCCATTGAAATACTGTAAGGACAGAAAGTCACAGTTTTTCAATTGCATTTTCAAATTTTCAGCTTATCTCAACTTAATGGGATGTGGCTAGAATAGGCCCAGGAACATCTTCCAGCATTTGTAATCCTAGGCAACATACACAGCAGCATTGAGCCCCTCAAGACAAATATTCCAAATGTAGCCTCTCCATCTTGCACGAGACCTACCAACTGGTCTTTTCCCAGTCTTTTGATATTAAAGACTCTTTCTGGGAGTCTTTCCAAAAGGCTGGAGGAGGTTCTCACAGATCCCAGCACTTACCATTGCCTCACTCAGCATGACACCTGACACCTGCTACAAGAAACTCATGCTACAGTTTGTATTTGCATTTATTTTTTGTATGTATGTATGTATGTATTTGAATTTATTTATTTTATTTTGTTTGTATATATATAAAAACTAAGGTTCTGCCATTTTCATTTTTCCTACAATGTAGGGGTGAAAAATTTTGTCACACACTGCAAAGTTACTTTGTATGTAAGACTGTCAGTTGTGAAGGCAGGAAGATGTACCATGAAGGGAAAATTACTTTATTGCAATTTTATAGATAAATTAAACATAACCACTGATATTGTCTTCTCTTGCAGTGATATTCCCCAAGATTCCCCAACCAACAAATATGCCTTTTCTGAAAGGTCTCATCATGTAAAACAATTTCTTTACTAGCACTACTTCTATTTGACATTTTACTCAGCTATTGAGAGCTGTTAGAGAGTGATAGCATCAATTACAAACATTTTCTTAATTGACTACTCAAGAATCCCAGTTTTAATTTACCACATTGAATCCATTTGTGAAAAGTTCTGTGTCAATAATATGAGTAATAGGACTCAACAGAACACTGAAGCAATTACTCACCTAACATATATGTCTCCACCTTGGCAATTACACATGCTACCAACATAAGACCTTCACCAATCAATTCAGAATAGTCTACTTTCAACGGGATTCATGAAAAGAGTAGTACTATCCAATTAGATAATGAATCGACCGATCAATCGATTAACTTTTTTTTTATAAAACGCGTTTTAAAAAAAAATCTACATTAATAGAATTGTAATCAACTCCCCTGAATACCTCTTAATTCTAAAATTAGACTGTGCAGGGCAGAGTCTTCCAAAACAATCTAAAACAAATGCTTTGTCAAGGGAATGAAATGAAATTATGACTTGTAGGAAGCAATCGTTTTTGCACAGCTCATTCTTCACCAAAAATGACCAAATATTTTCGGAAAAGGGCAACAAAAGCAAGGTCATCACTTTCAGAATATTCCAAAGAGAAGCTTCGTAAGAAAATGGAAAAGAAAGTAGAAATGAAGACACTTCTAAGAAGTGTCTTCATTTCACGAAGTGCACGAAAGGAATAGGGTATTTGGGTAAAGAGTGTAGGTCACCAGGAGCAGCAGGAAAGAAAATAATGCAAAGACTTAGGAGTGAGAGGCGTGCATGTGCATGGGTGAAGGTGTGTGGGAGTCCTAGGTAAGTAGCCGGGAGCGGGGGAGAGCCAGGGGCAAGCGAGAGAAGAGGAAACGAACGTGTCAAATCCTCTCCCACTCCCTGCTTTTTCTGCTCTTCCCTCTAGTTTTGAATGTGAATCGATAATGAGTCTTCAAATCTCCGCGTAATGAAGTGCCATTGTATACCTCAAGTCATTTAGGTTACATTGTTACATCCTTCCGGCATGGGTTGGCTAATTGACGAAGGACTTCAGTGCGCTTCCTTTTTTACGTTTAATTCTTTATCAGGCTAAGTCATAATTAGTCTCTCTCTGATTGGACTGTCATGCTTAAGTTGAACTAATGCATGAATAGATAGTAACTATTATGTTAGCGACTGCATCGCCTTGAGACACTTCCTGAGGTTCGCCTAGACGTAGGACATGATTCAAGCAGAATCGAAAATTGTGAAGAGGCTGTGATCGATAGCAACAGACCATAAAGTAGACTGCATTATCTTGCAGGTATTTGGATACCCGCTCAAGAGAGCAATATGAATGACAATTACATTCCCTTGCAAGGGAAGCTCTCTTGTCATTTTGGATTTAAGACAGTCGCTGGTAAAATGTCAAGGGCAAAGATTGTGCGGCATTTGAGACACAGTCTTACCAATACGAGGGATCTTGCCTTCGAAAAGATTTGAGTCAACCTGTCGATCAATTGCAGCAAGATGTTCCAACAAAGTGGAACTCGACATACTGTATGATGGATATCCTACTGAAAATTCAAAGATTCTCTCATGCATTGCACAGCAAGAAGGGTTCAAAAAGCACAAATTGACTGATAAAGATTGGGAACGATTGTCCCTCATCTGTGTAGTACTGAAGCCGTGCTATACCATGAAACGTCTCTTGGGAGGAGCAGAATATACAACAGTCAGCGTAGTTCTGCCTACCCTGTACTTCTCAGGAAAAAAGCTACGACGTAATGATGATGATCCGGCTTTTAAGGCAACATCAGTTGCCTTTAAAAAAAAAAAAATAATAATAGTGGATTTCAAAGGCAGAATCGACTCTCTGAAGTCTATTAAAATAGTGCAAATGGCCCTCATGCTTGATCCCTGCTACAAAAGTCTCAAAGTTCTACCCAATGACAATCGCTTTTCAGTTTGAGAGGAAGTGAAGAATCGGGGAAAGGAGTGCAATGCACCGGAGCCAAAGGGAGATATGGATGGGATCCCACAAAAGACACGAAAAATTTTGAAGGAGTCAAGTGATGAGAGTGATAGTGAAAGGTCGGAAAATGGAAATAAATAATTAGAGGAGATTAAGCACAAAATATCGCTATATAGAGCAGAGCGAGAACTGGAAGATGACTTCAGTGATCCACTTATATGGTGGAATACGAAGGGAAGGAAGTTCCCAAAACTCTGCCACCTAGCTAGGAAGACCTTCTGCATCCTGGCCACGACGATTCCCTGTGTGCACCTGGTCTCATCCGCTGGGTATGTCGCAAACAAGCAGCGAAACGCATTGAATCCAGACAGTTAATATGCTCGTCTGTTTCCGTCCATGGTTGAAAGAATAAAGCATCTAAGTCCATCAACTGACTATCTGAATTTATCAGCACTTGCATTAACTTTCAAATGACACATTTTATGAGGTACTAGGGGATTAATATTCTATTAATCAGTTGATTAATTGATTAAATGGCTCACTATTAATTTATTACATTTTTAATCTATTGACAGCCATAGAAAAAAAAACATTAAATTTAAAATATTAAAAATGAATGCTATTACCCTCTAATAGCTAAATGCTACTTTGAATTGAAATCATGTAAGAAAATGACATTTTATTTTAAATGAGACTTTCCAGAAAAAAGAACTTAATTGACAAATCATTTGAGACACTAGGGCAGAGGTGCACAACTCAAAAGGCTGTGAGGGCCATTTGCTCACCTACCGTGGGCCATAGTCTGGCTGGCCATAGCTGTGACCAACAGGACAGGAGCCATAGTAGTATTTACAATGCCACCAGTCATGGCGGGCCATTAGCAAGGGCCTTGCGGAACACATTTTGTGCACCCCTGCTTTAGGGCATTCTCCTTTCTAACCTCACAGTCCTATTAATTTTTGCCTGGGAAAACTGGGATTCATTAGGATAATTCATCAGGTTGGGAGATAGGTAATTTCACTTTAACCCTACTCCTGCTGCATTGATTATGACATCATCAGTCTGGCAACCAGACATTTCCGGGACCCACAGTACTAGGGTTAAGTAGCATTACTTTGCAAGTAAAACCCTGTTCCAAGTCACCTCACTTCAAGGTAGTGATTCAGAGTTTAGATATTGGTCATATGTATAATTTTTGCTGCTTAATGATTCCTTCTAGTGAACCATGATAATGTCAGCACAGAAGGACAATGCATTAGGACCAAATGGATTTTGTTTATGAAAGCAAATGGAACTCACTCTTCTTTTGCAGCAACTCGAGCAGCATGCTTCATGAGCCAAATGGCCACGTTTTGACACAAACTTGCCATCTCATAAAGAACATCCTGTTGTGCCCTGTGCATAACAACCAAAAATCCAATCATAATTTGTCTTTAGTTAACCATGGATCTGTGTAGCAGAAACCTATAAAATCAAATTCTATCATAATAAAAACCTTCAATTTACCTCAACATTAAAGGCTTGATCCAAGCAAAATGCCTTAGAGGCAAAATCTTTGCTGCATTGAATTGCAAGCCAATAACTTGCCTGTAGATGTTCACTAAGCAGGGAGTAATCAAAGTCAGGAATTGTAGAATTACAGTGAATTAATTATTTCTCATTTAGACTGTTTGGACTTACGATAGAAGATGCAATTAGGGTAAAACTGCCTCTGTTCAGACAGTTAAACAAATTACCAGAGTGAGCCTGTTAATTCGTTCATCATGCTTAAGTAGTACAATATGGATGCTTCATTTTTGGTGACTGGGAGCATGATATGAGTAGGTGTGAGTTATAAAGATGTTGTCCTTCAAAGCCTTATTACTCCCAAAAGTGACTATTATGCAAGTGTTTGAACTTAGATGCAAAATAAATCAATCTTTGTTTATGAAAGACCACCTCATACTAAATGTATAAGGTGGGGTAAACCCAGTTTGAGCATTTGGTTGAGATGCATCAGGTAAGGCAGAAATTTGCTCCTGGTATGTGCATTCCATGCAGCAATGCTCTGTTTCCCTAGTTTCCCATAAAATAAGAATTGAGCCCAGAAATAAACAATATCAAGAGTGAAGTGCCTCTCAGGTAAGGTCATCTCTGTATGTTTTCTCACATTTCTCCTCTTTGTGATATATTGCACAATATTTCAAAATCAAATGAAATCATGATGGCCATTGCATGTCTTTCACTCAGTAATATATTCATCTTGCATTAGGAAGAACTCTTTCTGAGAATGATCTTGCAAATGCTCATTCTTTAATGATGTACATTAGAATGTCTGAACTTAAATGGCTTTACCCTAATTGTTATATTTGAATTCATATATTGCCAAACCTTGGCCATTTATTGGAGACATCGAGGAATGGAAATGATCAATCACTCTCCAATACCTGGCATCCTTGTGGTGTGATACAATCACAATCAGGGATGCCAGATATTGGAGAGTGTTTGATCATTTGCATACCCCAAGTCTTTAATAAATGGCCAAAGTTTTGTGGCAGTAGCATTATTTGTTCTAGGTGTTCCTTTTTTTTTTGCTGGCAGCAGTAGTCACTTGCATTACATGAGGGATGTGTACCAGCTTCCCTTTATATGGGTTCTTTTTACATAGATTCACACTTGCACTTTTTGTTTAATACCAAAAATCAAATAAACTTAAACCACGTATCTGCAAACCACACCCCATGCTTTCCAAATTACTGGTAGTAAAAAAAAAACAGTGAAAGAGCGAATCCGTGTAAAATGAACTCATGTTAAGTGAAGGAAGCCTGTATATAAAGAAGTAAGAATCTCACCTCATAACTTGCTTCATCAGTTGTTTACAGTGGTACTTTCAGATAGACTTACATGTGGTTAAGCTGTGTACAGCTTTTCCTATTTAAATCTACAGCTCTAACTCAAGACAGGAGAAAAAATTCTGGATAGGACTTCTTTAGTCAGACTTGTGACCTCAACCTCCTGTTAATATGGGCTTGCTTTCAATTTCCTAGGATATGATCTTTCACTTTCCTTTCCGATTTTTCACTCCCTTAGGCTCTGCTTCAAATCTGCAGGCTGTTTTGCTATAATTTGGTTTACTTTGGTTATTTCCTGTTCTGTACTTCTTTGAGTCAGAGGTTGGGTATTTTCAGATCTTAATGCCCCAGGAAATGTGGGTAGGGGAGGGTGAGGCACCATGGGTCACAGGGTAGAATGGTTCAGTCTGTCTAGAGCTTTCCCAGCACTGTTTCTCTTCATGTTGTCTGCTATATATGAAGGCTGACTGAAAAGCTTCTGCAAACATAAAATAAAAACTAAACCATTGTTCTCATTGTTACCAAAATCAGCACACAGATACATTATACCTCCCTTAGCCCACAAAATAATCACTGTTTGAACCTATGCAATTCTGCCTTCTGGAGGGTATATGTCACAATCAGGATCTACATAGCTTCAAATTAGATATATAAATATGGGATGAAGAAATATTCTTTAAGTTTCTCCCAAAATGGATATCTACTATTGTCTGTTTTTCATTATTGTCTAAGTCTCTGTTGAACCAATATGCTGCATCAAACTCATACTGTGAACAGTGGATAGAACAAGCCACTGGAATGTCCCATATACAGGGTGGGCCAAAAAATCAAATATGTCATTTTTGGTGAGTCATCAATCTCTTTCTAAGCTGCCAATTTAAATTAAAATTGGTAGACTTATAGGGTAACACAATTGAAGTTTGTAGACAAAATCTCAGCTTTCTGGCTCTAAAATTATAAGAGCTGCAATTATTTTCTGATGGCCAATGACAAAATATGCTGTCAAAAACATCTATTGGGTTGGAAAGAAAGTCTTGCAACACTTTCTGACGAAGCCCTGCGGAACGCGTTCAACGTGAAGCCGAACGCCAACCACTCGTGAATTGGCGACTACACTTGGAGTCACCCATATGGCCATCGGCAATCATCTGAACGACCTCGGCTATCGGAAGGTTTACTCGACATGGGTCCCTCATCGGCTCAGCGACTCTGAGCCGTGTCAGTGTCTGCGAATCACTGCTCCTTCGTCCGCACAGAAAGGACCTTCTGAAGGAAATCGTT